>JAPYZS010000558.1:0-92273 GCA_030522925.1 Trissolcus japonicus | reverse complement strand
AGTTGTTACAAAATAGATAGTAAATTTTACTATCCAGATTGTTCTCAGTACAATATGAAAATTTTACGATTCATATTGTACGATATCATTTTCTCAGTGTATGCGGCATTTATGTGACATATATTGAACATATCATCATTTATAGAACACATATGATAAATAAATATCAAAGTAAATGCGTCATTAATGGCTGTCATATATGTTCCATATATGTTCTGTAAATGGCATTTATATATGGCTAATAATTGAAGTCATAACATTTTTACTTAGAATGTTCAAGTTGAGCGATATATTTACACATTGTGATTAGACAGCTCCGGTGAGAGTTATATGAAATTTTAATGATGTGATGTTCCTTCTGGTGCATTGCATGCGCGGCTAATCAAGCCGCAGAGTGTGCTAACGCTCTGGTGTATATCTGCATGTTTATCCAAGTGCGGTTACAAAAGTGATATAACATGAAAACCCCGGGGACCCTTGCACTGTCAATCATTTTCAACTTTTCAATATCAGTCGATTATTAATTGCATCGCATGCTGTATTCAATTCCTTCATGCTATTAGAAGATGGATATAGCCCAATTTTCATTATTCTTCGGTCATATTCACTCCACATTTTTTAAAATTATCACTAGAGTGAAGGTCAGAGCTTGTACTTGTAAAGTACTATTCGTTTATTTTATGATTGTGCAGAACAAACTTAAATATATGTGTATTTATTTATTTAAAATATAATTAAATAATTTTATTCAAGAATTGAAACTATTTATACTACCGTAGATGTAAAAATAATCTTAATTTATTATTTATTTTTTTACAATTTTACAATTTATCATATCACTCATTTTTTCTGATTACATCGATAAGAAATTATTCTCAAATTAATACTGAAAAAATAATCAGGCAAACGGTTTTATCCAATTATTTATTCATTATTATTATACCGTATATATAAATATCCGTATATATCCATATATATAAATAAACCGTATATATAAATATCACGGAAAGTTTTTAACAAACTTATCGTTTGTTACAGAATATGACAAGAACAATAACAATACTTTTTCTTTAGTTCTTAAGAAAGTTTTCTCTTGGTTTTTAGACAGTTTTTAATTTCATACAGTACCGCCAGAAAGACTTTGAACACCCTGGTCACTAGGGTTAAAAAATGGCTTCAGTATATCTCGTGTCACGTTCCTTATATAAAAATTGCAATCCTGTCTTCCAATAATTTATATTTATGTATAGGGATATATAATAGGGATTTCGATCATTGTCTTTTTTTTGGCATTTGTTGGCGTGAGATACTTCTCATTATGATTGCTTATAGGGTGTTTTACCTAGTATAAAGATTTATTCCTTTAAGCACGTTATGTGTACACGTTTCTATTATATACTTGAATTGTGTATAATCTTAACCTTATTGTCTTGTAACGTTAAAGTCTCGAGTTCGATTCTGGGCATGAAATGAATTTGTTAAATTAGACAAGAAATTATTGTTCTCTTCAAATGCTACATTATCTATGTATTTTAATATACAAATGATACATTCATTTATACATTCATTAATTAATACATCAATATATAGAAATAAATTTTCTTGTCTTGAATTGTTTTATTTTTACTTTGAATAAAAACTAAGAAAATTACTGTTTGTTTAACTTGTTTAGTTTTACTTGTAGACTTTTTTCTCAATTTTTCAGATATGAAAAGAGTTTTCGTACCGCTACACTCGCCCGATTTTAATGTTTTTTTTAATGCACAGAATTTCAAGACGAAAACAATTGATAAACAGAATTTGGATGTAACAATTTTTCGCGAAGTTATAAACAGCAATATAAACAAAAAACACAAATTGAGCTTGTTTTTTGAGGTCGGACACTCGAAAAAAAAATTGAAGCTGCACTCAAGCTCACGGTGCGCTTGATGAATAATTGCTTAAAACAACCGAAAAATATTTGATTCAATGAAATATATGAATTTATAAACAGCACAGTGTGCGCTTGAATGAAATCAAAAAGCCCTTAGTTTTAGTTCACTGAGAGCTTCATTCAAGTCAATCTGTTGATTAACGTAAGAATTTGCAATTTTGAAAATATTGTTAAACCTGAGCATTTTTCTTCTCGTGCATGTGACGCGACGTCAAGATCACCTTACACTTGATTCAAGCATTTACACTTGTGTTAAGTTCTCCATGAGCTTGGGCCAAGCTCAAGAAGCATTAAAAATTGATCTATTGGCCTCTAAAGGCTTGCCCAGAATATGTTTCAGGCGCTTCTAAGACAACTAAAATGATAAATTCGCGGGGTCTTCATCGGATTGTCACAGTTCGCCCTGAAAATGCCTTTAAGGGTTACCTAGAAAGGGCCTTTCTGTAGCCCGGAAAAGGTCGCCTTATATAAAAAAGATATTAAAATTCATAAAAATGTTTAATATTTTTAAATATTAATTTAAAAACTGAGTTTTAACAATTAGATAAATTTTTATGTTGATAAACTTGAAATTTTTTATGAAAATTTCAAATCACTTTCGTGGGTATCGAACCCGAGCCTCCGAAGTAGTATGTCAATACCGTATGCACTGAGCCACAAATGACTTGAAAATCGGATTTTGAGAAACTCACTCATCAACTTGTTTTTTTGAAAAGTAATCTAACTTTTTACTTTTTTTAATTAAAAATTCTCCAAATCAGTTCTAAATACACGAAGAATAGACATTTTATTTTCACAGTATATGAATTAGTATGAATTATATTTTTTCGTAAATTATTATTTACTTTATTTTTTTTTTATATAAGAGTTAACTGAAAACATAATTTTTGTTCCAAAAATTGCATTATATTTAGTAAATTATGGGATGTTGATTTCATTATATTAATTATTTAGATAATGAAATTAAAAAGTTAAATAAACAATTATGAGTTCCCCTCATAGGGCCCCGCGAATGTCATTTTATATAACCACTTTTAGGTGATTAAAGGGGGAGCTGTAACATGCCCGAAAAACGTCCTAAATGCTCTTTTAAGTGGACTTGCAGGGTCCCTAGTAGAAATTCAATTAGGCGTGCCCCATCAGAAACAAGGGCCAGACTTGATTTGCGGCCTTAAGCCTAAATTAGGGTTACCCTAATTCGGTCCTAGTCTACACCAAATATGGTTACCATTTTTGAAATCAATAATTTTCAAACATGGTAACCCAATGAAGACCCGACGTGGTCCTCGTAAATAAGGCCCACGTTAGAATTTAACGCTCGTTTTAGTATGACCCCGACGTGGTTTCAGTATTTGGACTTAGAAAAAATTTTTGACTTTGACAAAAAATGTGCTTAATATAAAACTTCAAACCGGGCGTTCATGAAATTTTCATGCCACCATGCAACCATGTCAGGAAATCGTATTAGGCCCACACCAGGCCCACACCAGGCCCTGGTCGGGAGATATGGTTTACCAGACGATTGCCAAATCGAGAGTTACATTCTATCGTGGGCCAGTCAAGAAGTCCAGATGTGTGTCGCATATTACGCATGGTTGCCTCGTCAGATCCATGCGTAAGCCGTCTTACAATTTCTAAAAGGGAATATATTATGGTTCGCGGAAAAGGCCGACAAAAATATATTGCAGATCAGTTTTTTTATTGCAATACAGGGCGACAATATTATTGGCACTCAGCTTGCTTCGTGCAAACTCAGAGCGACAACGATATTTTCGTGTTGATAACTAACCTGCAATATTTTTGTCGGCCGAATCCTAGGAACATGAAGTGGACTTTTGTTCGAATTATCTGAACTGTTGTTGTTGCAATCGAGGACTGTTAAAAAGTACAGCTCAAGACCGTTTTGTGTTCAACAGTGCGATTACTGTTGCGCTTACAGTCTAGACTGTTAAAGTAACAATAGTAACCTAACCTTTCAGTCTGTACCTTTCGCACTGTAGCCTCATCAGTACGCATAGCTCGAACAACAGTTCATTTTTCTCAGTGAAAAGTTCAAAGACTCTGTTCGGCAAACATTTCAATTAACCATTTGATGATCGTATGCATTTTGGGCACGCACACAACTAATTTTGTACGTGTGACAGGAGAGGGGATACAACGACTCGAAAAGGTTCTTCCAAACTTATTTCCTTGTACATCACATGACTTTGGCTGCTATCTCTTAGCAACCAACGTTAGAGATGTCATCAATTTTTTCTAAACAGGTAGAGAAAAACAGAAATAATTGTACCATTAAAAATGTTTAGCATTTAAATTTTGACCACGAAAATGGTGCAATTTATTTTTCTCAATGCAACAAAACTGAAAACATGATTTTATTCAACAGAAAACAGAATAAACTGTTCTTTATAAAATAAAGAATCTGATTCAATCAAAATGTGAAAATGTCAATTAAAAGCTGATTGATCATAAAGTTTGCAAAAATGTCAAGTTAATAAAAAAATGTTTTGTAAAAAAGTAATGGGATCAATTCGGGACGTTAATTGGAAATTAATTGTTGGATTCTGTCAAAGTCATATTTGCGTATCAAGATTCAGTTGGATGCGCACTGTTTTCGGAAATAACCAATCAAACTTTAATTGATTGCCTAGACAATCTATTGTCTGTCTTTTTCCCACTCTTGGTCTCTGATCAATTGAACGAAACTGAAATTTGTATGTGAAAAATTCACGAAAAATGCAAAATAATTTTTCATTCAAAATCACAATAACAAAATGAGAAATAAACCATTTAAACGCACAACTTGAAAACAGATGAATAAAACTAAGTTTGCGCGTTACTTGATTTGTTAAATCAAAATTGAATGAAACAAGTTGTTAAAACCGGTTATCATCAAAGATTATGATAAAAAAATGTTTAAACGTTATTTAACGCGGGCGTGTATTTGATCGAAAAATAATGTAATAATCATAAGCTACTCGAATATTGTCACGGCCTTCAATTTCATTGATTAATGACGCATTCTGTGATCTATACGTACACATAATATCTATCTTATAACATAGTATTTATTTATCGTCATTTACAATTATCACAAACTTTTCGAGTATTATTTATAAACAAACATATGATCGAGATTGATGAATTGTTTCTTGCACTATCTACTCCAATGCTAACTATTCGCTGCATTCTTCAACATACTCGGTCAATATAAATTATTTATAAAAAACGAATTATTTATATTCAAAATTAATTGTAAAGTAAATGTCCCATCTCAGTAGCAGTATAGGCCGTAATATACAGGGCGGATAAAAAGTCCCGCAACGGTCTAATATCTCGAGAAATACTAGACCGTTGCGGGACTTTTTATTCACCCTGTATAATTTATAGATATAGATTATATGTTTCGTGCCAAAATTTGTGCTACAATGTTCTTAACAAGATTCACGTGAACAAGATGATGCTGCCGAATGGTTAATCAAATGAAATCTCGTTGCGCAAAGGGGGAAAAAATAAAGGGAATGTTCGTATAGTGATTCAAAATTGAGATCAACGAACAATTACTCTGAGCTACATTGGTATCTGCATGTTATTGCGTGCTCTCTATTGGGGGTCGCCTTGCTTCGGCAATAACGCTGCGCGACACTTACTACTCAGCCTATACTTAATTGGCCACGATTGAACAACCACTCAAAAACACCACCTGGTGCATACGCAAAACAATACGCACAAGGACAATTGCTTTTAATTAACTAATCAAACCAGTTTGTCTCGGATGCTTTATCATCTGTGCTATATACATTATTTTTATAACCACAACTTTCGTACAACTATTTCACAAACAAATTATCACTCTGATTATATGGTTGGTATGATTTGTAAGAGTAGAAAATGTAAAGTGTCACAGTTTTATTGTGGAATAAAATTTTAGTGCTGAGCAAAAAGCAACATAACGAGAAAATATTGTTTTGTAATGTTTGATTGATGAAAAATAAATATCGTACAAAAACATCGTCTAGTTCTATGAATTGGTATAATTTGAATTTCTAAAAGTTTAGGTCCAGATATCCAAATTAGTTTAGATATTCATATATATATATATCAACAAGGTGCCATTAAAACGCAAACTTCCAAACAAATGTTTAAAAATTCAAAAATCAGCTCATCAATAGGATACAACAATTGCAAAAGTTTATCCAATGGTTTATCCAATTGGCCTTGTACTTACTTTATAAGCTGCGATATAGGCGGGTACAGCTTCGGGAACGGTTTCCAGCGTGCTCCGCATGTTAGTGGACATTGTAGGCCAGACAGCTTCACTGTCTCAAACCCTCCAACACTTTTAACTTCCCTGTACCTAAAAGATAAAAATCAATTGTTATTTTTTGTTGTTTTCAATTTTATTTTGAATCAAAAAATTGTCACTTAGTTATATTAATTTCTTTGTACACAACGATTTTGTAAAATCGTTCGATCAACTAAATTGAAAAATTTTTTCAATGTTGATTAAAAATATTATTATTTATGGAAAAAGATTTGATTTCGAGATCGATTGATTAAAACCAAGAAAGTGGTACAATTTCATGGACCATAAAAGATAGTTTCATAGTGATTGATTATAATCTTGTATGCTTCAGAGAACAATCAAACGAGGAAATCGCTTAGCTGTGTCGTATCGTACATAGATGAACGAGAGGCAGAGTTGCAATTATAAAAAAAATCTACAAAAAAAAAACCAAAATACAAATCTTCGAACAATTTGGAAATAAATTTTTGCGCAGCATTTTTTACAATTATTTTTTTATTGTTACAAGTTTATTTGTCAACAAACCATAAAACGTCAATTGAAGTGTTAAATATAATATGTGCTTTGAAATGTAACCACAAACCAATGACATCAATCCTTTTAAAAACAAACGTTGGAAAAATGAACTTGAAAAAATTTTTTTTCCGAAACTTCAATGTTGTTGTAATGCGTTAATCTGGATGAACTTTGAAAATATTGAAGTTAAATAAAGATAAATAGCTGTTTTTTCATGTACATAATAATTGTTGTGTCAGTGGTTATTTAACAGAGTCTATGACTTGCTTACATGTTTACATGGTACATTGCAAAAAATATACATGCATCTATATTTGAGCCGCGCTTTTTGTTTGTTCAGCTAGCTGTATTATGCAATAACAATATGTGTTTTACAAGCTCACATTGTAAATTCACCATCATGCACATTATTATCAACGGAATTGACAAAAATTTGAAAATAAACAGTTTATTTTGGAATTGTTACAATTTCAATTTAAATTAAATTGAGTAATCAAAACAAAACACATATCGGAATGTATTGTAGGGAACATTTAGCTCACGAGTTCATTCACTGGAGTGTTGTGTATTTATTCAAGTGTCAACCTAAGGTTTGAAGGGACGGAAAGAGCCATTTTACAAAAGCAAGAAGAAAAAGTGAAAGAAAAACAAAAACAAAATGAGAGAACAAAGACAAGGCGACTGAGAAAATGACACAAACAAGAGCTCGCTAAGGCAATTACTCATCGACGTGTCTCATTTCATACACTCAATGATTTGTACCTCGACGACATATTCATCGTGCTGATTAAACAACTTGTTACAATGCATTCAACTATTTGCAAAAGTAAATTTTTTTTTCTTCAATTATTTAACAGTATATGTTTGTTGAACAATTTTCTAAACTTAATAATAATTTTATTGTTTATCATTGATCAAATTTCAAGAACTCTCTTATACGAAAACAAATAAAAATATAAGATTCATTGTTTTAAATTTACATTGCATTGTTGTATCTGCACAGTTGCTGGCAACTCATTTTGATTCCGATGATCAAGTCGGGTGATTAAAGCATGTAAATTACGATAGGCATAACTTTGAGTGAATTACAAGAAGCGCATTAGCAGAGAAAACCAACACAACAGGTGAAGATAACAACTCTCACTCGAAGCTTTTGTCTAAACAAAGAACAGAAAACAATGACTATCATTTTGCAGCGCTCCAAACTTGCAGAACTTGAGAGTAAATATTAAAAATCATCATGCTAATCAGCGCGACTCAGTTCCAGCCATTTAACCACTATTTATCAATCACGACCAAGGAAAACGTGTTTGTACAATTTTACAAACCATTTTTCATCCTCATTTTCATCTATCATTTCTGAATGTGAAAAATGGCATTTCAAATGAAAAGAAAAAACTCGTTGAGAGAAAGACGAATTTTGAATTTTTTTTTAATTTATTCATTTGATTATTTATTAGAATTCACTGGAAAAAACAAATAAAAATAAATTGTGATACAAAGTGCCTTATATAGCAAGAAGCAAGTACACGCGACTGGCATTCGAGCGAGGGGAAGGACGTTGTCGCGAGTTGAGAAATCGTGCATCGAAAGTGAAGAGATTGGAAAAGCTGTTTCTTCAGCAGCATGCATCGATCCATGACCTCGGGTCAGCTTTTCTTGAGGTCGCCCCCCCCCCCTCCCTCCCTACCCGAAACAGATCAGACAATCATTTTTCGATTACATGTACTTTATTAAACCAGGAACTGTGACCGAAACATTTGATAAACCAAACAAAAGTATAAAAGAGCAAAACATAATTTCAAAACTCTTGCGCAACTTGCGTGCGTCCATTCATTTTGAATGGGGCGTATATACCTCGGTGATGCGAGACACACATTTCTTCTCGATTAGATGTTTATTTATTGAACAAATATTCTTACCCATTCATGATATGGAGTTTGGTTTAATTCGCACGGCACAAAAACAAACTTTTGCAAATCTGCAAACGCTTGCGGTTGTGAACAGTTTTAATGTAAACAAAACAAAAATCTATACAGAACAACACGAACTTTACTTAAAAAAAAAATGTTCAGTTCGAATTAAAAAATAATCAAGGTATCTGAACAATGCGAATGTCTATTCAAACTCAGTCGAGTCAGCGACAAATGTAAACAAAACAAGAAGAAGATATAACCTCAAAAAGTGCAGCTTACGCTCGGCTGTGGTGTGACGAACCCATCGAATGGTCAAATATCATCTCACCGATAGCAACCCGCGCCACTATTTACCCGCATGGAAAGTGCGCGATCTCACGAGAAAACGGCTCCGATTCGTCCGGCACGCACACTTTTCGACTTTCGATTTGACTCGTCCTAGAATCCTCCCAGTAAAACAAACACCACAGCTATTAGGTTAATGTCTTTGTCTAAATTTATATCCTCATCTAATCCAACTAAAATCGTCAATTAACGTATGTATTTTGTTTCAAGAATCTTTTATTGTTATTGATTTCTATTGCAATTTCAAGCATTATTTATTCTTTGTCATTGTTTTCTTTTTTGTTTATAATCAATTTCGTTTCCACGAATAAACAAATACTTTTATTTCATCATTTTCTAATAATTTTATTATGTAAACAAAATATGACAGCTGTAGTTTTATTATTCTAATAAATTTTTATTGAACAAAATTTATATATACGATTGAAAATATTTAAATTAAATTACATTTCAGATGGGTTGGAAATGGAACAATAAAAGAAATCGAATCAAAAGATTGGATATGAAATTCATTCTCGAGGATTATCAAAAGTGATTTCACTGGGGACGAAAATATGATCGAACATTAAAAATAAGGTTAGCTAACATTTCAATTTAATTTTCTATCCATGAAAAAAAAAAAAAAAAAAAACTAATTCATATTTTTACTTTTCAGTATAAAAATTACACAATTAATCGTGTTGTTTATAAAAAAAATGTTAAACGTACAAAGTTAATTGATTGTTTAAATAAATTGTTGTAATTGATTTGCAGAGAAATCAAAATGAAGCTGAATGAGTGAGCGACGACACGGTTTCATGACATTGCTGATGATGAGAAAAGCAAACAAAACTAAAAAGAGGCTGTGCTGCAGGTATTCGGCAAATGCAAACCTGAAAAGAAAGAGCGCGAGAGAAAAAGAAACAAAGCAACGGGACGTACAAGATTGGCACGAATAAAAATTAGGTCGGAGCAGGAGTGTGACAACGGTATAATATCGAAACGTTTTATTGTCCGAATAGTAATTATTTAACATTAGATCTTATCGAACGATTTGCGGGTTGCAAAGGAAAGGTTTTTAACACCTTGCAGCATCGAGCCGCACCTAATGAGGTCGACATGTCAGATATTTGGGAAGCATAGTTTCTGCAAATCAAAAGATAACATTCATTTTACAACAATTGTCACTGACCTGACTTAACAATAACTATAATGACGATTATTATGTCAGAATCGAGAAAAAAAAGCGATACAGAATTATTTAAAGGAACGGCGCGTAAAGTTGTGATGTCAAAAGAAATAATAGAAAAATAGTGGCGGTGGTGCAAGGAAGGAAGAAAACAGCAAGTCAAGTCTGTTTTTAATGTGAGCAGTGTTTAATAGCGATTGTGACACTTTTGTCAGGTCGTTAGCGAAGGGTCGATACGCTCGGTCGGTTAGTCATTATTTTGGAGCAAGTCGTGCCTTTTTTTTCTCTCTGGCTCGAAAGAGGAAAAGCTCGAGAAATTTGGTTGTGTGTTGAAAATGTAACATATAGATATTGAACTCTAGCACATCCATCAGTTTGTCCACACGTACGTAGATTGCATTATACTAGATAGATATCTATATACAAGTCTGTCTGTTTGTATAGGAGCGACGAACAACTTGGGCTGTCGAATTTGGCAACTTACCGAACGACAGGAGCAGCAGAAGCGGCAGCTCCCTGGAGATGAGTGAACAGTGGTAGAAGATAAACAACTTGTAAACGGGCATACGTAACGCAGGCTCCCGCGTCCCCGTGGGAGGTCGCACAAAATTGGCGTCCGCGTCGGCTTAGCAGCAACCTGGCACAACGTTACGACGAGCGGCAGGCGGCCATTCGGCTGCCACGGAACTCTGGACGCGGACTCGCACTTGGCCTAAACCGTTTAGCCGTGCAAACTGCACTCGCGGCACCGACGTCGGCCTCTCATTTCGACCCGCGTTTCGACGTAGACAACCACGACGACGCAGCCCCCGAAATCGGAGCGGCAGTCCAATTCGCGCACGTCCTTCCTTCTCCCGAGCTCTCTCTTTTGCTCCGAGCCCAACAGTGTTGCCAACCGGTGACGTCAACGCACACACACGCAGTTTTGCGATTTCGCCCTAACGCCTACCCTCTTTCTGTGTCTGTGTCTGTGTGCTCGAGACCCTTTTTTCTCATTTCTATATACATCTATTTTATTGCCCTTTCACAGCTATTTTCACATTCGACGTTTTCAGATTATTACCAATTGCATTATTAAATCCTTTCATTTTTTTTGTCCTTCTAATTCAGCTCAAAGAACAATCAGAATTTTACTATATATATTATTATTATTATTATTTTGACATTAATAATATATAGCATGTTTTTTTAGCGAAAGAAAAAAGTTGTTGTGAAGAGGGGACCAGTTGCATAGACAAACTTTTGATTGTTTATTAATAATATTGGCTACTCCTCTTTATTGATATTCTGTTTCAACGTTCATCAAATATTGCACTCGATAAAATTTGATCGTATCAAAACATAACCTTTTTACGTTTTATTAAGGATTGAGGTGCGTTTTCACGTGCGGCAAGATGCCGTTCTTCAGCCAACGACATTGACGCTGGCTGCAGCAGCGGCGACCAGCGGCAATCAATTGAGAAGAGAACATTGAGCAATTGGTTGTTGCCACTTGTCGCAGCAGTCAGCCAGAAAAAAGATAAAATTTGTTGTTTGAATAAAACAATAAAATTTAACCTATTATATCTCTATAAGTACAAGATATCCAGAAAATATTAGACGGACATAATAGATATTAAAGAATGTTAAAAAAATGTTACATTTAATGACCTCCTGAATAATATAATTCCGAGATGTTAATTTAGGTATTTGAAATTGTATGAATATTCAAGAAATGTTATTTAGGCGGACATAAGCATGATACCTTTTAATATTATGTGCTATTAGGGATGTTAAAATTGAATCAAATTTTATTTCCAATCAAAGCAAAAATATTATGTGTGGTGTATCTATTTAAAATTGGAAAGTTTAAAAATGATGTTATTTAAACCAGACAACCCATAAAATTACCTTGACCATTGACCCCTCTGAAATGACCTTGAACCTCCCAATAAAGAAAGATCCCATATAAAGAGGTCGAGCCTCTCAAAATAGAAAGAAGTCCTTTATAGAGAGGTTCAAAAATGTCCGCCATCAAAATGTCGGGAACAATGGCAATGATATTTTTTAATATAGGTATACAGTATAGATATAGATAGTCTATATATGCTCTGTATGATCTGCATCATTCTTCCAGCGTCAAAAAATAATGCAATGAGAGCGTTGACTAATTACACGTTAACACAACTTATTATTCCACTTGATAAGAAAATGACAAAATTAAGTTAATTTATTTTACTTTTCAAACATTAAAGTAGCTGTGAGGTTTAAAGCGATGAATAAAGGTCGGTGTTTATGAAAACCGAGTTCAGGTCCCGCGTCAAAATTAAACATTGAAAGACTTAATAAAATATATCAGGCGATTCTTTACAACTATATGACTCACCTGATATATTTAATTAAGTCTTTCAATGTTTAATTTCGACGCGGGACCTGAACTCGTTTTTCATAAACACCGACCTTTATTTATCGCCTTAAGATGATGAAATTTTTTTGTGGTGTTTAATTAAGTGGTGTTTAATTTTGTAATCGAAATGAGGTATTTTGTACAATTATTTTAGAAAAAAGAAAAATAATAGTCATTGATCTCGCTGCATCCTCTGGATGCAACAACACATTATTCTGTAAGGGTTGATTATCTGTAATAGCATATGGCGTTACGCATTGGTGAAGGTGTTACATAATAGGGATTCTCATTTAATTAATATGCATTGCAGTTAATTAACTCAGCATAACCAATCTCTTTATAATGAATAATAATTCTGCTAATCTCATATGTTGTTAAAATTTTTTAATCATATTTTTCAATTCAATAATGAATCAATAATGATAATTCTAAATTAGTCATTACAATTTATTCATTTTCATATAAAATGTTTGGTAAATCTAAAGTTACACTCATTGGACCATGAAAATATGTCTCCTTTATCAAGTAACAATTTCTTAGTATCAAACTTTAGCGGAAAACGGAAGTGAATGTCAATATTTAACTCATTGATTCTACTTGCTTATCTCAGAAAACATAACAAAAGAAATATTAATAATTATGAATGAACGGTTATTCCGAACCGAATAATTTAAAATTCACTCCAGAGGAAAATACTTTTGCAGAAGTTCCTCGTATATGGTTTTGTCGGATTTCAAAAATAGACAAAATATCACTCTATCAACCTGTAATAATAAGAAACATGAACAAAAATTATGATAAAGTTTGTAATTGAATGATATATTAATCAAAATAGGTGTTACCTTATCCTTGTTCTGGACAATGAATCTTTTCACCGTCGACAAGGCAACATTAGCGGCAGGTTTTTGTGGATAGCCGTAAACCCCAGTTGATATGCACGGAAAAGCTATTGTGCGCAAATTGTGCATATACGCCATGTTCAAACAATTATCATAACAATCCCTGAGTTTTTCTGGCTGCTCTCCTTGAGGTCCTACGGTATGAATGATGTCTGAAAACCAAATATCGTTTTTCATTTCCAACGATTCTGCACCATTTGTATGATTTCAAGAGATATTTTTGCATACATTTAGCTGGTAGCATATAACCACCGGTGATTTTGGCTTCGCCAACCTGGCATCCTCCCAACGTGGCACACTCTTTCCTTAAAGATGGTCCTGCACCTCTGTGAATAGCACCATCAACTAAAAGCGAACAAAAATATATTCAATTATTCATGATTTGTTGAGGAATAGACAAAATGCAGCTTATTTGGAGTTTACATTGACAAATATAAATTGAAAAATCTATTACAAAAGTACCTCTTTTGAAACTGCATTTATGCTTATTTAAACTTTGATTTGTTCATTATAGTTTATTGTAAATCGATAAATTTACCTCCTCCACCGCCCAATAGACTAGAATTAGCTGCATTTACAATGGCATCAATTTCCAGGGAAGTGATATCTCCCTGCCAAATACTTATTTTGTCTGCCAAGTCTGGAGATATTGGGTCAACATTTTCCAAGGCAGGTGCTTTAATATTCATTTTATTTTCATTCCAATATTCGGACCAAGTAGGTATTTGATCAATCGTTGTCACAGGATTTTTCAGTATTCTTCGCTTGTCGGCTTGTGACATGTTTAAATATTTTTCTGTAACAAAACAAAAAGAGGAATTAGATTTTTGCATCGATGAACAAATGAATTGATATTTTTATTCTCTACAATCAAATGCTTACGCTTTTCAGCATCAAAATCCGTGCTTGCAGACATGCCAAGATGAATTTTTTGAAAAAATGGCTTTCTGAAAAATGGTTCACACCTAGTGCAATTTTTCAATGGTACCTGCAAGTAAACAAACAAATTGCACTGATTGGCACCACGTTAATGCAAACGACTTGTGACAACAAGTGGTCAACATGACCTCACTTTGAATCTGACAAATCTTGATGTAAACATTCTTTGTTTACAAGTAAAGATAAATTTTTGTTGTGACAGAAAGTTTTTCACAGAAATAAAAATGTAATTGGAAAGATACAATTGCTATGAATGCTCGAGTGTTCAATACCACTTTGCCACTAGCTCACTTCGAGTAGCAATTATTGCCAATTATCTTCTTCAATTGCTCCGATGTGTCAGATGTAATTATCTTTCATGCCGCGATCAAATTTATTTTTTTTTATAATGTGTGTTTCATAATGCGGAGTAATAGTAGTAGTAGATTTTGCAGCAGCAGCAACTGCTTGCTAAGTTTTTTGTGGTACAAATTCTTGTATAGATGGCAGCAGATGAAAGACACCCCCCCCCTCTCTCTCTCTCTCATCAAGTTTGATTGTCCTTTTCTACCTGAAACTGTCATCGATTTTCGCGGGGATTTCAATTCAAATAACAATTCTTTAAAATTACTTTTTTGTCTTACGAACGAATAAAATTATTTAATTTTTTAAATTAATGAATTTTATAAATCAAAATTTAATAAATTAAACTTTGAAGATTTTGTTTTATCATTTTAAACTTTCGTATTTTTTGATTACAAATATGGTTTCCATAACAACTTGACCAGCTCTTAAGGGTCGGTCGAATGACATCGTTTTGTTTTTAGGTTAAGATTTAGAAGGATGCCTTTGTTTACGAACAAATTTTCACCGATTACTAAAAAGACACAGAATAGAAAATCAATCTCAACTCTGAGCAAAGAACTGAACGCGAGAAGAATTGAAAGAGAATTTGGCAGCGACGTCGGTCCCATCAAACTTCGACTTGGGGACCAGGAAACTGTCTTTCAAGGTGGAGTTTGGATTCCAGGTATAAAAACTGTGGTGAAATGCAATAACCAGTTAAGTATAGATGTGTTTCCTATTCTCTTATCTGGTTATTGCAATTTGCTACATAATGATTGTTTAATCAAATAAATGAACACTTTTTTACAAATGAATTTGATTATGCATATTTCAGAATCTGGAAGCATTAGGGGTACTTTTAAAGAAAATGAAAAGTTGAAGAAAGAAATGCAGAAACTGGAAGAAGAGAATAATTTGTTGAAAATAAAGTTTGAACTCATGTTAGATATGGTAAACTTTGTTTCACGTTTTATTAGAAAAATATAAAAATTTATAATTTGTTTGTCGATGTAATTTAACACCTTCAAGGTAAAGGAACTAGTGATGGAACTATGGGTTGAACACAGTAATAATATTTTAATTGATTGATATAGAACCCTAATTCTGATAATATAACAAAATGATAATCAAATAAAAGATTTACAAGTTTCAAGAATTAAAACGTGTTTTAATTTAATATTGAGTGAAATATAACCGTGCTTAAATACCGTTCCATCACTTGTTCCTTTTTACCTTAATTTTAACATTAACTTTCAATAGTTTTTCTCTTTTTGCTATAAGTCCACCGTTATCATTATTATCATTATAAAAAAAAGGATTATTCTTAAATACACTTGAACTTAAATACAGTATATTTAAGAATATTACACTGGAATGAACAATAAATAATCAATTGTACAAAATTTGTTATAGTTAACTCAGACAAAGGCCGAGGCAGATTTACAAAAAGAAGAAATTCAATTATTGAAACACAAATTGTCCAGAAACAAAAAATCAGACTGATCATAGAAAAGTATATAATTAATTGTTAAAAATTCTTGAGCGAAAAAATGTAACAAACTCGCTATCAAAAAACATGAACATTTCTAGTCATCGTCATTGCCACCATTCCTACAGGTTTTCCGAGTATGACCTGTAATATAAATCAATTCATTCAACATTGATTCGTCATTTGTGTACATATCTATACTTAATACCATGTATATATTTGTATTGATGTGTAAATATAATAACTTGAACAAATAAAAAGCAAATTTTTGTCAAAATATTACCCTCTTGTCCACAGTTGCCACATTTTCTTTTTCCGCCTGTTGCTCGAGGTTTTCTTTGAGAAGCACCTGCACCTCTCTGAAATGAACCCTGCCCACGTCCTCTACCTCGACTAGTGGACGGTTGAGATTGATGTTGATTGCCGTTTTGCAACTCATCCGCCCATTGAAAGAAATTGCACTTGGAAGACATTCCATCTGGGCATGTATAAAATTGTCTTCCCTTGTTTGGAGTATCTTTTTGTACTGTCAATCTGGGTATTCAAAAAATTGTTTGATTAGAGAGAAAAAAACAGAAAAAGGTATCATAATTTCAAATCAAGCAACAACCATCATGAACCATACTTCCTAGCTTGTTGGCCACAGGTACACATGACGTTTTCACTGTCGCTGTCGACCGACCAGTCAGAATTCGAAGAGCCTTGGTTCCGTTGATTTGTGGACCGATTTTCTTTTGTATTCCTCGAACTGGTTACGTTTCTTGTGTTGTTACTACGAGATGGCGGCGGAGGCGGTGGAGGATTAAACGGTGCATTCTTAGAACCGCTTTGGTTATTCTCATCTTTCCACAGGAAAAAGTTACAACCTTCGCCCAGAGGTTTGGCACATTTGAAAAATTTACGACCTATGGAATGAAAATGTACCGTCAGAAAACGAAAACAAATAAGAAATAATTCACAGAACCGTTGTTAATCAAACCTTGATTAGGCCCATCTTTTCTGACAGTCAACTCGATTGCCTGTTGGTGACAATCACACAGAATGTCGTCGTTCCTAATAACTCCAATATTGTTGTTCCATTGTTGATTAGACGAGTTTCTAGAGTTTTGTGTTCTATTAAAACCACTGTCGTTTGTAGGAGTATTTCTTGTGTAGCTAGAGGATGCAGGTCTGCTATTCGAAGTGACGTTTCTGTTTGCAGGCCTAGGCGCCGCATTACTTTGACTTCGACTTGTAGTTGTGCTGGATGATTGCTGTGACCTGCCGGATTGTGAATTTTGAGATGTTTGATATCCGGAATCAGCACTAGCGGCTCGTTGAGATGAAACTTGACTATCCAGTCCCATGAACTGCTTGAACATTGTGTCGCAACCCAGACAAGTTTCATAAATCAAGCCAAATATATGATTCACAACTCGAACAAATTTTACTTTAATCTTTTTAACAGGTGGATTGCACTGAAAAAAATACAAGTTAAATATTATTCCCCATCTTATTTCATTTGGTTGAAATTGAAACAAAAGATAGATGGATATTTACGTGTGAGCAAGATTGATCCATAACTTCGATATTTTCGACAGTGTCTGGTAACCACAAGGCATTTTTGCACCCTGGGTATGATGAACAGCTAATAAACTTTTTACCGCCTTCGCGCCTCGTCCTGAGAACCATATCTGCACCACACTTAGGACACTTCATCACAAATGGATTAGGTGCTTCTGTACTATCAACAACTTGAGCATTCGATGGTGCTTCGTCTAAATAATCCGCAAGGGCAGTATCAATCAAGTTAGCTTTTTCAACAGCTATACGAAACACTTCCCTGTATTTATCAATCTGAGTTTGCAGCACCTCCTGTGGATTTTTTTGACCTTCACAAATTCTATATTGCAGAGAAAACATTTCATTTAAGTTTTGAATAACAAATTTTAAACAATTCAATAATGATAAAATGAAATAAAAGAATTAATAAATGATAATAAATTCCGAACTACAAAATGTTTTTAAGCCTTATGAAATTAACGTACAATTTCTGTCAGGCCCATATAGTTTTTTAAGAGATATTACTAATAATGATAATAATAATAAGTAATTACAATTTGAGATCCCTTTCAAGTTCTGCCCGAAGATTCGGTTTTGACATTTGAAAGCCCATTTTATCGTAACCCATGACCAGGCCTATACCAAGTTTTCCTGGTATGAGGTGCTTGTCATCCTGCATCCCGACGTAGTGCCGCTGTTTAACGGTGTCGATGTGCTCCGCATGTGTAGCATCCGTACCAATGCCATGCTTATCCATCAAAGCAATAAGATCAGCTTCAGTCAACAAATTTGGCGCCGATGTTTTCTCTTCGACCATCTTGATTTCTGTTGGCATAAATTTTTGGCCCATTTCGTAGTAATGAATCTCTTTCGCATTCCACTTTTCGTAAATGTAAACCTCGAGGTAATTCTTGGCGATGATCTGAAGACCCGAGGTGGTAAATTTTTCCCCGTTGATATCGATGTCAATAATTGTCTCGTAACCCTCGGCATTTTGCGAGACACAAGCAAGAAAGTGTCGAACAACAAACTCGTACACCTTTGCTTCATTACCATGAAGAGTGTTTGTGAATTTGATGGGATGAATCGGAGGATGGGCTTGGTCACTTTTTTTACCCTGCCTCGGATTCACTCCTCGTTCCAAAACCCTCTGAGCGAAATCTCCCCAATCATTGTGCTGAGTTTGTTCAGTCACCAGTGGCACCAAATTCAGTTCTTTTGGGAAAATGTTTGTTTCAGTTCTGGGGTAACTAATGAAACCTTGTGAATAAAGTTTTTCGGCGATCTTCATCGTTTCTTTTGCACTCATTCGGAGCTTTCGTGATCCCTGCTTTTCCAATTCCTAAAAATAATAGGAACGAAAATGTTATTTCAGCATCAGTTAATGTATGTATTCGAGCATCAGTTAATGCACTTACAACGGTGTCCAAGGGCAAAGGACGCCATTTGCTTTTTGGTTTAGATTGAACCTTGTCAACCGTAGCTTCTGGCTTTTCCTCGCAAATGTCCAGATAAGTTTGACAAGGCATTTTTTCAAAGAGCCTGTTTCTTGCCCACCTAAATTCCACGCAAATCCCATCGTGGTCATCGCTGACTTTGATTTTCCAGTACGGTTCTGGGACAAACTTTTCTATCGCCAGAAATCGTTCCACAACGAACCCCAATGTTGGAAACTGACAACTACCGTAACTGATCAACATTTCAGCCAAATTTCGCGGAAACACTTGCTGCAGTCGAAGAGTTTGAAATCGAGTGAAAGCAGCGCCTATTCGTAAATCTAATTCACTTCTCACATCGACTGCGTCACTGGCCAACTGGTTCGGACGAACCAAGTTTTGTAGTGCTCTGTTCACCGAGGTTGCTGTGATTTCTGAGAATACTGCTCTGAAAATACACAAATTTTTAATTCACAACCATCGATGTCATTTTCATGACAACAGATGCAATGTGTGAAGTATTATTACCTGTAAACGTCTATGTTAGGTTTTATTGCCTGGCAGACTTTAATTATTTCAAATCCAATATTTTCTCCTTCTCTATCACAATCTGTCCAGATAATCAGAGCGTTGCAACCACGAATCTCAGTCTCCAGGGTCTTTTTGATATTTTTAAAGTTATCCGGACAGACTTTAAACACAGGAGCATCAAATAATGATGAGGGGTGGCAATTCCTCCATCCTCGATGCGATTGTGCAAATTCGTACGTCAGTAAATGGCCTGACACTGATGTCATAACCATCTGACAATTTTGATTCCATAATGTACAATTAAATTCATATATTTTGTTGTAAACTGAGTAGCCCTCTCTCTGTAACAATAATATCAAACTTTTAAATTCATCTTTAACAAATTCATTTATTTTTCAAATAAAAATAACAGCGAACTCTTACCCTCCGACAATTTCCTCGTCCTAAAATACTGGCTATATTTTTAGCAGCATCATTTTTTTCGGCAACGTTCAAAACCTTCATGATTTCACCATTACTTGGTGTTGTTGTTGCTGATTGATTACTTTTTAACGATGCAAAGCCCTTAGTGAGAATTTGTTTACAATGTTTCACAACTTTCTTGATGTTAGTATACATTTATTTAACCAACAATATTTTCAACATGAAAACATACTTTCATGTTGACGCACTTTTTTTGTGATAAACTGTAGTATTAATTGGGACTAAACCTTCATGAGTTGAGGTTGATTACTATTTTTTGTGTTTTTGCACATTCGGTGGCGGCAAACATGAAGGTAGTTACAGATGATGTCTGTTGCCAACATACTAAAAATAAAGATTTAAAGCGCTATGTGTGTCTTTTCTCTCTCTCACATCACACTTGTTTTGAAATCAAAATAAAAATAAAATATATTACAATCTTAGTACTTATATTTTTCGGGTTATTCACCAATAGCTACAATTTTTCATTTCATTATTATTTAAACAAATAAAACATCATTCTTTTTTGTAATTTACGTCAACACAAATTTTAATTTTTTTGTAAGGAAATTTTAAATTGCGAGAAACCTCGTTTATGAGTCCTTATTAAAATTGCATATCCAAGTTCTGATCTGAAATAATTTTTAACATTTTTTCAAGCACTTGTTATTGTGTATTTTCGTGTGTTTTAACGTGGTGGTAGAACTGCTAGCAGAATAAATATTTTAATGAACGTTTTGTTTAGCAGTTGTTGAAAAAATATACAAATCTTATATTTATATTATTATTAAAGACAGATTTAAAGGTATGTTTATTGTGTTTCATTGTTACGAAAAGAAAAATATTGTTTTCGGACATTATGCCTTATAATCTTGAATGACAATCTTTTAGGTTATTGTCTCTGTTAGTAAACATGAAGCGTGCTTGTGGATTTGTTATTTTTCGTCAAACGAAACCGGTTGAGTATTTGTTAATGCAAGCATCATATGGAGATAAACATTGGACTCCTCCAAAAGGTATGATACATTATAAATATAAAAGATTTTCATATGTTAAATAATTGCAACTAATCTTTTGCAAAAAATGCAAATAATTTGATTTATAATTTATTTCAGTTTAATTTATATTATTCATTTTTAAAGATTTTTAAGTTGAATATTAATTAATAATAATATAAAATGATGACTAATTGATATTATTCTTAAAATTTGCGTCAGGTCATGTCGATCCTGGAGAATCTGATATGGAGACAGCACTTCGTGAGACAAAGGAAGAAGCAGGACTGGAAAAAAGTGATTTGACTATCTACGAGGATGCTAAATACGAAATCAAGTACAATGTCAAGGGACAGCCTAAAACAGTCATTTATTGGTTGGCAGAGCTTACTAACAAAAACAAGTCTATTACAATGTCTTCGGAGCACATAGCATACAAATGGCTTCCTATTAAAGAAGCCTGCGATTTATCGCGTTATGACGAAATGCAAGACACTTTGAACTTTTTTGATAAGTACATTAAGGAAAAGCTTTTTAAATGAACAATTCATATACAATTTAAACACAACGTTGATTATTTCTCAATAACAATAATAATGTTTATTTTTAGTCTCCAAAATCGATTTCAAATTGAAACCGAATAAATAAATGACAGAAATAAAAATAATATATCGATGCAAAAATGTACTGATTTTTGTTTTGCAAAAATTTTTAAATATAAGAAATTTTATCAATTTATTCAATCTTTTTTAATTTTATATATATATGATGATCTTTTATCCATGCAAATTTTTGCTTACAAATTATCGATTACAGTGGTTTAAAAATTGCGTGAAAGTACAAATTGCGTTATGTGTAATTCTATTTGAGAATGACGTGTATTGAGATAAGTAATATCGGTTGGTGCTGCCTCTATTAGGTAGGCTGTGAAATATGACTTGATATTATCGTTGTCGATGTTGAGAGATAGAATAAAATCTTAATAATAATTTGGTCTAATAACTTGACCAAGATCAGATTTGAAATGTCATGAAAATGAAACACTTTATTCAAAAAAAAAAAAAAAAAAAAAAAATCATCTTAATAATAAAGTGAGTTGTGTTATTATTCTGAAAAGGCCGACTAATTACAATCATATCCAATTAATCAGCAGTCTTATCGCTCTTGATTTTGAATCAACTATTGATCTTGTGGGATGACTTGGCCTGTAACATATTGTACTTAATTATAATGTCATCGAATTTAATATTATCCAATCAGCAATTACTCGGGTAGATTTTTAATTCAAGATTTAATATAGGGGATGAGTATCAAAGAATGTGAACGACACATCCTCATAATTATTGATTTGTTCAAATATTTAAAAAGGAAATTAGTTTTCTCATTTCGTTCGAACATTTTCATTGGAATTGGACAACAATGAATGATCATTAATGATGATAAATTAAGCAATTATAAATACATAAGGCATATAATATATATAAAAAAGGCATATCTTAAATTATAGTCGAATTATTTTGCAAAGATTTGATCGTAAATCCCAAAGCTATAAAGCATTATAATATATTATTCAGTAAACATTTTGGCTGTTCATTTCGGTGTCATTAATCTCCTCTTAAGAAGCGCATTAAAAGCTCTTAAAATTTGCCAAGTTTTGTGTATGTGTGATGAAATTTTGATTTGTATTTTAGATCATGTTTCGCAGCTGGGTGGATTAAAATAATGATGACAAGTGATGGGAACGAGGCAGCCTGAGAATACTTGTGCTTGTAGCAAGTGAATAATTGAGAGAAGTGAACGTGTTAGAATTGGGAAAATAAGATTGCCGGAGAGTTTGAAATTGTCGCGTGCAGGCAGGGCTCTGGCAAGGAAAAGAGCAAAGCTCTTATAAAAGCAGGATCGATAGGGGCGGGCGGCTAGGATCGCTTGCTCTCCCGGTTGGTAGCATTGCTGGGTGGCGAAAGTGGGAAATTAGGGGGATGCAAGTCTGGGTGGTTTCTGCAGCCGCAGCCTCCGACGGAGCGTGTCTCTGCTCGACCATTGTTGACGGTCATGTGTCATTTTTCAAAGCACCAGATCAGGGATTCTGTGACCTAATTTGACAAAATCTATAACATTATAATCAAACAAATAAGCAAGCAAGGGGGTGTGTGTGTAAGTAAGAGTGCTCGCGGGTGAAACTGGATTGAACTGTGAAACCGGGCAAGTGCAAAGCATGCTATTGTGTTAATGACATGCATTACTGATCGACCGAATGTAGATCAAAGCACCAATGCTATAGCAGGCCAAATCAGTCGTTCGATAACATTCAATTGATGATGAAGCTGAAAACTAATTGATGCAGGTATTGCGTCCGCCAATCATCTCCTTCGGCCTGCCAACTTTTCGCAATACACTCATCGTCTTATCTCAAACTCATTAGCCAAATTAAACGTGTTGCATGCACACACATATTGACCGATCTCTTCGACTGACGTGCCTGCATCCATGCAATACGCTACTATTCGCATGTGCCACTCATTAATAATCCTCTCTCATCAAGGTATGTTATCGCAATTATTATCATTTTCCAAATTATAATACCGTTGCCAATCAAATTCCTCGGTTACCTTTTCTGTCCCGAGACGATGAATAGTTTGTTGTTTTCACCTCATCGCTTGTTGAATGAGTTGTAACTTTTTATGTATTCACTGCTGACAGCCGTCAAATCTGTTATCAACTTTTTCTTTTTATTCGTAACAATTCTCTTTGTTTCATAATAGACCGTACTTCGATCATCAAAGGAAAATTAATTTTCATTGTAAACAAAGATGTAAATAATAATTAAACGGAGCAGCTGTGTCCCGCGCAAAAATAAGAACCAAAAGTTTTGAGAAATAAATTTAAAAAAGTATGCAATGGGTTCAGTAAATTTGTGTACACTGGCATTAAATCACGACAAATGCTTTTGAGCGTTTGAGCTAAAGAGATTCCAAAAAAAGTTGCTCGAACAATGGAATTCAAGTCGCAAGACAAAAAAGTAAAGTCTGAATAATTACATGAGAAAAGAGAAACTTGATGTATACCGCGCGTAGTTCTCTCGTCCTTACAAAATAACAATTTTATTTACGCGAACTGCAAAACAAAATGTTCGTTATCTTTGCGAAAGTAATATTAAATTTAATGAAATGTTACTGTATTATTTTTTCTCTCATGAAATTCGTATCCTCGAATAAACATCATAAAGAAACATTTGTTTTTATACGTCTCAACAACGAAAAGCTGCTGAATAAGTACATTCAAAGAAAAAATATACTCATGTTGCATTTAAAGGTCCAAGTTTTCTTTAAAGATGTATTTGCTTCTTGTTATTTTTTATTTAAAATATCTTTTATGATAGACTCTATTTGATTTAGTGATGATTATTTATTTATTTATTTATTTATTTTTTTTTCATGTCGCGAAAAACATTTGTTATTATTTGTAATGACATTTCCGGCACGAAAATGATGTTCGCCAGTTTTGTGAAATTACTTCTTTGATGTCTCGAACGTGTCAAAATAACGGATGTCACCTTGCATGAGCGTCCAGTGTAACCGGATTTTTCTTACCGCAGCGTTGTAAAGGACAAAAGACTTCAATTTTTCTACTTTGCAAAGTTCAAGAATTAATTCTGTGGTTGTGAGGAAAACCCAGTTAAGTGCTTTTTTTTGTATATCTAAGTTAGAAACATATTTTACGTTGTTTTTTTTCTACTTCTATAAGACGAACTCAAAAAAGTGCTTCTATAGGGATCAAAAAACTATAATTCACATGTTTTAATATTATTCAAAACTCTAAAAAAAATGTTTTTAAAAAAGTTTTATTTTTTAATGTTTTCAACTGGTAGTTAACTGGTTTTTCCTCACAGTCACAGAATTTAAATGCTTAATTACTCATAATTATTATAACAAATGCCCTATTGTTAATTTCTGCAATCATGCAGTCTGAAAAATCATTAAACAAGCGTCATTAAACAATTTTTTAAATTGAATTTATTATCAAAAAAGTTCGAAAAGTCATTTCAAATTTTTCAATAATTTGCAGCGAATATGAAAAAAAAAAATAATAATACGAGTTTCTTGACGCGAGAATTCTATTCATATGTTGGAGTGCTGTTTCCCAGTTACAGATCACTTAGTATGGAAAATTTCTCCATCTTGGTGGTGTAGAGCCAGTCGAGCAGTCAGTCGATATTTACATCCTAGCACGAAGCAAAATTCTGATTTCATTTTTCGATAAAGAAATTATTTCCTCTGAATTCTTTGAAATCAAAAATCATTTCTTGATAACTTTTTACCATGGATAGAACTTGATTTGAAAAGTTTGATTTGAAGTTGATGAAATTTCATCTAAAATGAAAGAAATTTAATATACCACTCAAATAAACCAATAATCATATACCAATAAAATCACATAAATTACATATAACTAATTGTTTCTAAATATTGCAATACAACAATGTAATTTTCAGCGGGTTTTTAAATAGTATTAGAGTGATACTAAAATGTGTTTATTTTTGTTCAAATTTGAAACTAAGGAATAAATTTTAATCTAAACAATATTTCTGATGAAACCTAATTAATTTTGTACGTCAACAATATGATTCAACTATTTTTGTTACAGATTTGTAGTTTGTTTAACTTTGCTTGATACATGGTAGAGATCTAAGAGAGGTGCGAATCAAAATTAGATATGATTTTGAGGTGGCTGGTCTTGTTGGCGTATCTTGTGGCTGTTGCCACTGGGCTTCCCGACATTATCAGGATAGGTAAACTGACTTTAATTTGAAAAAAAGATTGTTGGTTCACTGAAATCAATTTTGCTCATATAAAAAGTAAATAAAAGCGTTGAATGTCAATTTGCTGAACCTACATTATGCTACATTTTGCTTCAATGAAGGTGGCCTCTTTCATCCCTCGGATGTTAACAAACAAGATGTGGCATTTCGATATGCAGTCGAGAAGATTAATGCTAACCGGGATGTTCTACCTAAATCAAGACTAAGTGCTCAGATCGAGCAAATTTCACCCCAAGACAGTTTTCATGCATCAAAAAGAGGTAATCAAACAATTAGTAATATTAGATGTAGTTTAAAATTAATTATTAGTTGAATTAACAACAGAACTGACGGAAGATACAAGTTGAAAACTTCAATAATTATTTTCATAATAAATTATCTTTCTTTCCAATATCCAATACTTACAACTGTAATTTAATATTCTTTGATTTCAGTAGGGTCAACCGGGGTAAGAGTGACAGTTTGGGATAAATGTGACTCCTCATATTTTATATAAATTAATAAACGCTTCATCAAATATAATTGTTTATATACGTTCATTAATCAATAATGATTCTTAAGGTTAATTAAAAAGATGAAAATTACGAATGTCATAAAATTTATTTGATGTGTCTCACATTTACTCCAAAGTGTCACTCTTTCTCTGATTGATCCTTCATATGACCAGAATCATTCCTTTTTATTACTCATAGAAAAATGTTCCTTAATATCTAACGTTGATGAATTAATCCTAATCTTCATCCTCATAATAAATAAAAATGAAAATCATGATAATTTCGAAAAGTACCCGATTTCACTTAGTTTAAATTTTTGTATCAGCCCGAATTTCTTATATTTTAGAAAAACCAACCTCGGTGGTTGGTTTTTTCTCAAAAGACTATTTCCAAGTTGTCTATTTCTGTTACTTGAAATTTGCATTAGTTTGAATTATTGTTTGGATTTTATTAGTTTGTCATTTGCTGAAAACCGGGGTGGCTGCAATATTTGGTCCCCAAAGTTCACACACAGCGTCTCATGTGCAAAGCATCTGCGACACTATGGATATACCTCATCTAGAAACACGCTGGGACTATCGACTTCGGCGAGAGAGTTGCCTTGTAAACCTTTATCCACACCCTACAACGCTATCTAAGGTACAATTAATTACGGCTTGTTTCAATTAAGAAAATTACACGTGTTGGTTACGTTTAACTCTAGATTATTAAGAGGCTAATTAGAAAGCGATGAATGCACTAAATTTATTGCATCTGGAATGCATTTAGGTATTAAGAGATTAGACAATGATGTGTGCGCTCGCGTGTAACGAGCATTAGGTCGACGTTCAAGCTGATGGTTGTAATTTTGCGGCATTTCGCTTTCAGGCCTACGTTGATTTAGTCAAAACTTGGGGATGGAAAAGTTTTACTATAATTTATGAAAATAATGAAGGCTTGGTGAGGTTGCAAGAACTGCTTAAAGCACACGGACCAACTGAGTTTCCTATTGCTGTCAGACAACTCGGTGAAGGTTCAGATTATCGGTAAGACGAAATGTTTCATGTTTGAAAAAAAGAAAAAAAAAACGATTCAAACGTACTTGAAAAATGTATGACGTTGGAAAGAAATTCATACCTCTCGGGGACTTTTTAAAGTCGTGCATTCAATTAGAACAGAGTTCGCGACAAGATGAAAAAAAGATTGAAAAAAAGAGTGGTAGTAAAAAAGTGTGCGTTTAACATGAACTGTTTTATATCTCAATGAATGCAAACGGGCTTTCAATTTTTAGACCACTTTTGAAGCAAATTAAAAATTCTGCCGAGTCGCATATCGTTTTGGATTGCTCAACTGAAAAAATTTACGATGTACTCAAACAAGCACAACAGATAGGAATGATGACGGATTATCACAGTTATCTTATAACGTCGTTGGTAAGTTTAAAGTCAACTTAACGTAATGTACTCATGTGAAAATGAACATGCATCCATGTACGGCATATCTATTTCTTTTTTAAAGATTAAAGAAAGACTATCAAAAACATGTTCTTGTTTGCAGGATCTTCACACCGTCAATCTGGACGAGTTTAGACACGGTGGAACTAACATTACAGCGTTTCGATTGGTTGATCCCAATGTAACTCAAAGTGTAGTGCAAGATTGGATTTATGGAGAACAACGGTATCAAAGAAAACTGGATCTGGGACAATATAGCAATAAGGTTTGCGCAAAAAATGCATTTTTTCCATACCATCTTGAAACGATGCCTTTTTTATTGCAAAAATAAGTTAAATCTTAATGTTAAAAGTAGAGCAAAGTTTTATAGTTATTCAATAGTAATGTTTGTTTTCATATTTCATGTCTTCTCGAAACCAGGACAATTTAACTTTTATAAAGGTATGTATGTATGCGTATATGTAACCAATATTTTTTTTCAATTAAGATCACATATTTGTCATTTTATGTATTAACTGAGTGTTGTTATTCTTTACGAGAAGATATCAATAATCGACAGAAATAATTTACTGTCAGGAACTGTATATAAGTTTCTTAAGTTATTATTTATGAGCGTTTATTTTATTTTGTTTTTTGTTTTATTCCAGACTGAAACTGCATTGATGTACGATGCAGTACATTTGTTTGCCAAAGCGTTACACGTACTCGATGCATCTCAACAAATTGAAATAAAATCTTTATCCTGCGATTCTTCTGACACTTGGCCACACGGGGATTCTTTGATCAATTATATGAAAGTTGTACGTGCACTTTGAGATGATTCAATAATATTCAATCATGTTAACTTTATTATTTAATTGATAACATTAACTCTCAAGTGAACACAAGGACCATAGGGGTCTGACAGACGTCAGAACGTCTTTTATTAAGCTTTACAAACTTAACATATATAACATGAAAAATAAACATCAAATAATAGTTTTGAAAGTTTGCAGCTTGTACAATACGATAATCATCAAGATAAATTGATTTTTTTCGTTTGTTTGAAAGTTATTCACAATAATATGAAAAACAAAACGATATAAATTTTTCAGCATCTTGTTTTTTTATAAATGGAAGAAGAAGAAGAGGACACGTAATTATAAAAAACAGAATTTTTAGTACAAATATTTTGGATTTTTTATAACATTTTCTTAATAATAAAAAGGATCTACGTAAACATTTTTTTCTTTTTTTTAAGAAACAGTCCGGGTCTGTCACTTGAGGGTTAAATTAAAAAATGCTTTAAGGCTTATTGTTGTTGTATTGCTGGATATGGCCAGTCGCATCCTTGATGCGAAAATAACTATTTTCTGCAGGTTGAGATGGCTGGACTTAGTGGTGTGATAAAATTTGATCACCAAGGATTCCGGACTGATTTTGATCTTGATATAATCGAACTTAACACCAAAGAAGGTCTCATCAACATAGGAACCTGGAATAGCATAAGGGGGATTAATTTTACCAGAAGCGATAGAGATGTATTAGAAACAATTGTTGAAAGCTTACAAAATAAAACTCTGCGAGTCACAACAATTTTGGTGAGTTGTATATATAGTAAACGAAAAGATAGTCACATTTTAAACGAAATAATAATCATATTCATTGTTGTTTCATTTTCAATTTGACTGTTTTTCATTTTGTTTGAGCACTGTAACGAACAGATTGCGTTGTTTTGCAGAGTGCACCATATTGCATGTTAAGAGAATCGAGCGAAAAACTCACGGGAAATGCTCGATACGAAGGTTACAATGTAGACCTCATACACGAAATATCTCGTATCCTCGGTTTCAACTATTCCTTTAACTTAGTGACAGATGGCAAGTACGGTTCTCTCGATAGGAAATCAAAAGAATGGGACGGCATGATAAAAGAATTACTGGAACAACGGGCTGATCTAGCAATCGCAGACTTGACGATCACCTATGACAGGGAACAGGCTGTAGATTTCACGATGCCTTTTATGAACCTGGGTAACTAAATAAAAAAGTCTCATTTCTTTCCCATTTGCAAATATAAAAAGAGGAACATACATTTCGAAAGGAGATTGGATTCAATAATTTTTCATCTTGCGATTGTTACAGGAATAAGCATTCTATTTCGGAAACCTATCAAACAGCCACCGAATCTATTCTCATTTCTTAGCCCCCTTAGTCTTGATGTATGGATCTATATGGCCACTGCTTACCTTGGAGTTTCCATCCTTCTTTTCATCCTGGCCAGGCGAGTATCAGAATACGACATATTCTGTCAATTTGTATCTTTTACCGAAGTAAAAATTTATGTATGTGTCCATATATGCAACATAAAATAAATAGATAAATAAATAAATGTCACATATATGGTTCCATATTTGTGACATATATGGCGATCCACTTAAAGAATCCATTTATGCGTCGTATATAGATTCATATATGTGGCATTTATGTCTCATAAATGGGCCCGTATATGGGCCATGTATGTATTTAAATACATGAATGTCCCGTTTATGTTCTATATATGTGTCATTTATGTTGCATACATGTGCCATTTATGGACCCATATATACATTTTTACTTGGGTATTATTTGTAAGAGAATTTCATCAACAAATAATTAAGATGCAAAAAAGATCTGATTTCACAAGAATAGTCAACTACTAATAGAATAAATGATGGTATGAGATGAATAATTCCGGTGAGTTAATCGGTTTAGATTTACTCCGTACGAGTGGTGCAATCCTCATCCTTGTGACAAAAATCCGGACCACCTGGTAAACCGCTTCAAACTTCTCAACTGCTTGTGGTTCACCATTGGCTCTCTTATGCGTCAGGGCTCTAACATTTTGCCCAAGTAAGCCGTTTTTTGAAACGGTATAGCACGCGCTTTAGTTCTTACCATTACAATCTTCACATTCAAATTCCTACAAGTTAATTATTTTGATGCATGTTGATTTGAAACATCTCTCATTTGTTTAATCTTTTTGTTTGTCTCGTAACATTTCAAGTGAGCGTTGTTTATCTTAATTTTTCCATCAATCAATTTGACTCTCAGCGTCCTTCACGACCATCGATCAATTTTATTCTCCTTTCATTATACAAAATTGGTAATAAATAATTAACATGGACGATGAAAAAAAACGTGATAGAAAAGCGACTTTCCGAATGAAATGAGATTGAACGATAAGCACGTTGATGGTCAGAAGACACTCCTGAACCTCAGAGTCGTAACGAAAGGACGCCAACAAATCTTGATGGCTTTGAGGTGGGATACGTCATATGCCGTAATACTTTTTGTCTGTCTTATGAATAATTTTTTGTTTGTATTTAATTTAGAATGGTATTTGAAGAATAATATTGAATAATAATAATAATAATAATAATAGGAGGGTGAAGGAAACGGTGGTCCAGGTGGTCCAGCATGGTGTGAAGAAAGTTGCGTTACGACTCTGAGATGTCTAATCCCTTCCCTTTTTCCGTTCACATGTCTGCAGGTTCAGCCCTTACGAGTGGGAGAATCCCCATCCATGCAATGGTCAGTCTGGGATGCTTACGAACGAATTCACTCTGATGAACTCGCTCTGGTTCACCATAGGCTCGCTCATGCAGCAAGGCTCTGATATAGCGCCAAAGTAAGTCCATACACAAGCCAATCACACACTATTTCACCCTTTCGGGACTGACGATCAATTACCTGTATTTCTATGCCGCCGCCAGACGTCATTCAATTAATTTAATTAAAATCGTAAATATGTCAAAGAATTTGCTCTTTTTTATTTGAATTGTATTACGCAGAGACTGATGGATTTACTGATATCGCCATTCAATTATTTGGCTTTTTATCTAAGGGCTCTGCCACGATAACTTTTTCCCATCCAGTCGACAGAACAATTTCAGTGCGATGGGTTTTAGAACTCATTACCACATTGTAGAGTTGATTCTTCTCCACAAGCATTTTACAATGTTATTCATGCGATGGATGCTATATCGTAGGCTTGCTGCAGTACATTGTATACGTATACATCAATTCCAACTTTAGAGTTAGTTTAGTTTACAATTTTACGTTCCATTAGCAACTCTAGATTTAATTTTTCAAACAAATCAACATGTTGGCAGAGCAATGTCAATGTGAGCGCGAATGGCAAATACTGTTTGATCGTACACACGCTTCAACAAAGTTTCAAATCATTTCCCCGTCGGTTTTGTTTCATTTTTATCCTAGGGCCGTGTCGACTCGGATGGTAGCAGGAATGTGGTGGTTTTTCACCCTCATTATGATATCATCGTATACGGCCAACCTCGCTGCTTTTTTAACCGTCGAGCGAATGGATTCGCCTATTGAAAGTGCCGATGATCTTGCGAAACAGACTAAAATTAAATACGGGGCATTGAAAGGCGGCAGCACCGCGGCATTCTTTAGGGTAAGCGCGATTTATTGCCCACACCGTTTACAAATTGTAGATATTACAATGCCTCTTTGATAAAGGAGATTCTTGAAATGTCTTGCGTTGTTTTACACTTTAGCCGTGCCGAGTCACACACATTTCTTTTTTCGTCCCGCTTGCTTATACGTATACAAATTCCGGAAAGCATTTTGACAAACAAAATGTTTTTTTTTTTCTTTTTCTTTTTCATTATTGTTGTTATATCCAAGGTCTCGGCTAAATTTATAACAGCCAATGTATTTTTCTTCGCTGCATCCAGGATTCAAACTTTTCTACGTATCAAAGAATGTGGTCGTTTATGGAGTCCCAACCTACCCAGTTATCCGTCTTCGCCAACAGCAATATCGAAGGCGTAGATCGAGTAATCAAGGCAAAGGGAACTTATGCCTTTCTTATGGAGTCCACGTCCATTGAATACGTCATTGAAAGGAATTGTGAATTAACTCAAGTCGGAGGTCTGCTCGACTCTAAGGGATATGGCATCGCTATGCCACAAAGTGAGTCGATTTATTTTTCCAATTTATTCGATTTACTTGAGATATTTTCAACTCATTTTTATAATTGGTCATTTCTTTTCTTTCTTTCTTTCTTTTCTTCAGATTCACCTTACAGAACTGCTATAAACGGCGCAATTCTGAAATTGCAAGAAGAAGGCAAATTGCATATATTGAAAACTCGATGGTGGAAGGAACGACATGGTGGTGGATCTTGTAGGGTAATTTAACAAAATAAATTATGCATATCAGAGATCGTCATTGTGAGACCAACTGAATCGTAACATTTTAATTTTAAGCAGCAAGTTCAAAAGAAAAATATGTGTTTTTAGGATGAATCATCCAAAAGTAGTTCAACAGCTAATGAATTGGGTTTGGCAAACGTGGGCGGTGTGTTTGTCGTATTAGTGGGCGGAATGGGAGTAGCGTGTGTTATAGCTGTTTGCGAGTTCGTTTGGAAAAGCAGAAAAATCGCTGTCGAAGAAAGGGTGAGTAGCTGTTAATTTCGTTTTTCAACTCCAAATAACTGAAACCACATTTTTTTTTTCTACTGCAGCTGAACTTGCAGAGTAATCCTTTGAAACTTTTGATTCATAATAATTAAAATTCAAATCGAATAACATGGTATGTGAATGTAAAAAAGATACACTCATGGTATCGTGTAATGCGAAATTGATTTTTCGTGTTATGTTATGTCGTTTGTTTCAGAAGCAGAAGTTTTCAGGGAAGCCAATTTGCGATGGTTTCACTGATTTACACTAGCAATTTTCGTCTCAACGTTAGATTCATCGTACAGCTTAAACTTGAAAGAACAAACTTGATCAATCTGTAACCCCGAACGAGTGATTCAAAATTTTTATTACAACAAATCTTATTATAAACTGTATCTCGCATACAAAGCCAAATGACATATTTGACCTTTTCAAATTTTCCAGTCCCAATTACTGCTGATGTGAAATATTTCTCATTTGTTGTTCATTTAGCAGTAAACTGGAGGATACAATTTGTCCGTTAATGATTAATTAAAATATTTATTCATTGCGAAGAGTTTCAAATTAAAAAGGTCAACAGAACTGCCATTTGCTCATATCAAACAAAAGTAGATTAATCAAACCACGAACGAAATAATGTAAATTGAAAGTAATAAAATGAGAAGAATCCTGTCACGGTCATAACAGAAATAAATTGTTATGTAATTGCGTTTGTCCTACAAAAAAAATTTTATCAACGTAGAACACATTTTCAAGAACAATCATCGTTTTATACTGACTTCATATACACTTCATATGTGTAGATTATACAGATGTACTCGTACTTTTACTGTATATGTATATAAAATTGTAATTCTGGAAACACTGTAAAATTTCGTGTGTCAAGCCTACAATTTTTAAACTTTGTATATTAACATGTTTTTAATGATTTACAATGTGATCATTTTCAAACAAATGTCGATTGTACTATAATGTCTATTATGATTTACTTTCAAGTAAATCTACTGCCGTTACTTTTACTACCGAACATCTTAATATTAAGCATCTTATTATAGCTGAGTAAACTTTATAATTTCTGAAACAAGTAAACTTGAATGGTAAAGTTGAAATTCTAATATAACTTCAATAGTTAGATTGATCATTGTAAAGGCTTTTAGATATTAATTGAACGTATAAAGTTATGTATGTACGTAATTATCCTTAAGTATAAGAGAAGCAACTTTTTGATGACTTTATATACATATTTATATTGTTTCATTATTGCTGATGACCAAAAAGAAAAATTAAAAGGAGGTCAAAAATCAAAAGAGGTACACTTTACATTAATTTTATTTGCAATACGAATATATATTTTGTACATTGTAGCTAGGTTCTCACGATGATTTGTAAATGATAATGTTCTAATATAAGACTCAAGAAAAACTGTATGTTGATGCGTACAAGGTAAAAAAAACTTATATATGCTCGATGGAATTGTTATGAACACAATTTGGTCGACAACATTTCAATTACATTTTCTAAACAACGAAAGCAATAATAGATCGTTTTGAGAATTCTGTTTACTCAGTTTTCAAAATAACCACTCCGAATTTCATAATCCCAAAGAAAATCGAAATAACACAAATTTTGTTCTTTCACCAAAATCAAAAAGTAATTCGTAAGGGTCTAGTTGTAAACATAACATTGTATAAACTGACACTAGTGAATAAGTTAAAATTCATTTTGTACTTAAAAAAGTGATGTTTTAAAAAGAAAGCTTTAAAAAATAACAATAATTTATACGAAACTTTACACAGAAATATATACATAAGTAAAAGATGAAATCTTCAGATCAAACGAAAATGAGATAACTTTCTTGGTATAATGAACGTAGGTATATATATTTTACTTCAAGATTTATATACTTGAACATGTTAAGCAAGTTTGGTCAATGTTTCATTTACAAATAAGGTCAAATTGAATTAACATGGCTTTATTTTATGATCGTTTAAGTCTTCTTTGTATTCCATTTATAAGCGAAATGTCGACTTGCGACTTTTCAAGCTATAGATTATCTGGAATTGTTTGACATAATGTTGAACTTTGATATGTGATATATATTTTTTTTTAAAACCTATAATTATAAAATAAACTTATAAATAAAACTTCTATCGTAAAAGATTCGTATGGGTTTTATATTGCAAGCCACCAAACAGCCTGCACGTAAGAAAATATAATAAGTTTAAATCATTTCGGGCATATTTCATGCAATTTCGAATGCAAATTTTATTTAATGGTATTCACAGTGAACATTATTTTTTGTAGCTTCTTTCTCGTTGCATTATCCTGTCAATGATCTTGCTCTTTGGTAATTAATTATAAACGAGGGTTCCCTGATCAGGCAATATGTGGAAAACCGCGAGCAAACCTGCAATCAAGTCGGTCATAATTTAAGAGATGGAATTGAGATTGTCTGTTATAGCCGCAGAGGACAAAACAAATCGGATGCGCAGCGAATAAATGGCGCTTTTAACTGGAGTAACTAAAAACATCAATCCTTATATTAAGAAAATGGAAAATGGTAAACGAAATGGAAACGATAAATTCCTGTCACGTGGTTATTTTTATTATTTTTGGTACAAACAAAAATCTCTTTCTTATTTAACACCTGCAAATTTACGAATGAAATAACAATGAAATTCGGGCCGACCGAAAATGCCATTCTTATTCCATTCTTTTATTAAAGAAAAAAAGGGGCATACAGCACGCGATCTTCCGAGAAATGATGTAAAAATTGAACTCGCAAGAAGCAATGCGATGTATAATTAAAGTTGCTTAAAAGTATACCAGAAAAGGACAAGTATGTAATATAATTTACATTGTATCTGAATAAAAGGAGCTTATTATTGAAATATTTTTCAGGGGAAACAATTTGTGGGGTCATCAGGTGTATCTTTGTAAACAACAATTAGTCAGACCTCACATAAATTTGAAAATAATCGCACAGTCAAAATATCGCTGCTTCTTGAAGAAATTCATTAGAAATACGTTGCGAATATAGCTATAGGTGTATATACTATGTAACTGAGACATATATAAGACGTAAATTGTGGCTGGGCAAAACGAGCTGCTAGAAAAAGAGCGCGAAATTGCGTGTACAAATAAATAATTGGTATTGGGCAAAATGATTTTAATAACGCGTTCAGAGAGAAAAAAAGTCATGCTGTAAGGTCGGTGTTGTTAAATATTCGTTCGTCGGCTTTTGGTCTCTGTGATGCATCGTGAGCGCTTCCGAGCTGCGTCATTTTTAAATTTTTTCTTCGCACTTTCAGGTCCGTAGGGTGCCTATAAATTGTACTGAATTGCGCGTGTTAACCGAAATACGAGTTACTATGAACGATAAACTTGTTGGCGTTGAAGAAAGAAAATTACTTGAACGTATTTTGTAGCCTTCAATATTCTGCACTTATATGAGTGTAAAATACATTTTGCCATTCTGAAGATACGATTATTTCTTTGTTCGACAGATCTCAGCAGGTGACAAAAAACGTTTACTTTTTTCTTGTTTGCGAGAACTTTCCATTTTCGATTCTGCGTTAAACAATTAAACAAATGTCATGAAGATTGTTTCTTAATTTGTTATCATCAGTTTTTTTTTAACTATTTCAACTTTTTTTCAACTGTCTTTTCACCGCGCGGTACTAGAAGGAAAACTTTAAAAATTCAACAAAAATTTGAGCATACTACGAATTACCTTTGCGATGTTATCCAGGTACGACATATAAACCGTAATGCCTGCAATGAGAAAGAAGTACAAGAAAGTACAGTGCCAGCCACTGTAATCTTAAGACACTGTAGAACGACACCGAAGATGCTCTTGTAGGTCCGCAACGATTCATCATATCTCGCGAAACAAAGATTTCTTATATATACTTATAGCACAACTGCAGCAGTTTCTTCTTAATCGTAAAGTTCTGTTAAAAAAATCAAACTGTTTTATTTTCAGCCATTCTTATTGTAAGATTAATTTAATCCTTTGAAAATAATAAAGAAATGATCTTTATTACATCTTTTTTGATTCAAGATTCTAATAACTCTGAATTCAATTCGCCATCGTGCGTCTTGGATTCTATGAAGATTTGGATTCGATAAGGATTCTACGTTTGCTTTAGTACTTATTATCTATGACTTCTTTTTCAATTACCATTATGAATAAGGTTAAAATAAACTAAATTGCAATAATTTATCACCACAATGAATAATTTTGGTTCTTAATGTTTTTCGAATGTTTCATAATTTTGATAATTATTGTTATTGCTTTTCTCAGCCATAAACATAGTTTTGCGGTGCTGAAAAAGATGAATAATTTTTATAATTTATTGGTATATAATTTATTGGTATTATGATACATAAATAAACTGATCTTGAATTTTGAAATAAAAGTTTCAATATACAGAATAATAATAATCATTTGATGTAGATGCATGAGGAAGTTGAGGGAAAAGTAGTGTACATTCTCGAATGCGGAAATAATTTGAAGACATATTCATATGAGATTGCGGTGAAAATTTTTTGTTGAATCTCTTGATGATGGTTATTTTGTTTTGAGAATCATAGCACGTGAGATCAGTAGGAACGTAGTAAAGTAGAAACTGATGTGGTAATGGTCTAGAGGCAGACATCAATATAATGGCCGATTTAACCGTTCCTGTTCCACGAACGGGAGGTGGAAGGTCACTCGTATGAGCCAAGTACATAAATGAGCATCTCTAAGGCTGGAGACTAGCAAACATTAGATTCACTTCTGGTCAACTTCAATTAATATCGCAGACCCTACGCTCATCGATTAAATAACACAACTATTCTCAAACATATATTTTCAGCTACTCTGGTAATACCATCGTACAAGAAATCTCATTCAAAACGTTTCCCCTAGAGGTGCCTAGAGAACTTGAGATCTTATCTGAACCTACTTAAAACGTGCGTTGTTCCCCACAAAAATTTAATTGCCAGCAATTGTTCTAGAAAACGAATCAATTTTAACTACTCAAAGATCTATTCAAAAGTTTTTTTTTTTTACTATCGTTCAACATTTTTATTTAACCAAATTTGCATTCTTATTGACTCCGTACAGATTCAGACAATTTTTAAAATGCATAAAAGAAAATTATGCACAAGTTTTTCGTCATGATTCAGTGGTTACGTTTATGGCATTGTAAAGTCACAGGTAGGCGCGAAAGTGCGTCCTGCAAATTTGCATGTATTGGATAATAAAAATGTTAAATTCAATATAATTATACATTTTATGGCGGAAGCATTTGAATATAGTTATGCTTAGTTGCATTTTCGCTTTATAGTATATGAGCGAATCCAAAATTAACTGGCACTAATTAGAGCGAACAAAAAATAATTATTTTCATTTAAAAGTGGCACACTTTTGGGTAGCTGTTTTTCGTGTTCAGGACATTTTGAAGAACTAAGACAAAGTAGGGTCTTATTGAGAGAAGCAGGGTGTAACATCAAAATATATAAAAAAAATTAATTTAACTAACGTTAAAAATGATAAAGTAATTATTTTTCGCTCTAATTATTTGCTAATATTTGCAAACTTATTAATATTCGATAACCTCAGCTAAATATTTTACTCACAAATTATTATTGCTATTATTTTTATTGTTATTGCCGTTATTATTATTTATTTATTGTAGAAAAAATTTGGATTTCTAAGAAAATTGTAATATTATTATTTTCGAAATTGACCATGCTCTTTGTGCATGCGTAATGAGGAAGATATATACCCGGCGCAAATCATTCGCGTGTTTTATTAAATGCGGGCAGCATTATGCGATAGCAAAATTGGTTGGTGAGTTGTGAGTTAAATCCGTGTAGGATAATTTGATCGTCAGATGATCTGCGTGAATATGATTTGCGTGCGAAATGATTTTATAGGCCTGTTATGAACGTCAATTCCACTCTCTTTTATTTGATGATGTGTATAATAAAATTCGGTGGTTCAATAATTGACGTATAATAAAACGAACGAAAAATCCTTAATGATATACACATGAAAATAAAATTATGTTTTTCTGTTGGTTTGTTTGTCATCATTTGGTTTTAATCAATTTAATTAAAAAAAAATGTACATTTTTCAATTGGCGAATTATTCTGGCAAACGGCATACTAAATTTACTATACTATTACTTTTAATTATACTATTTTTTTTTGATATTTTGAAATTATGTTTCGATCAACTTTTTTCTACACAAAAGTTTTTTTAACTGTGTGATTTTATTATTCTGAAGCAGAAACTAAGTTTAGAGTTTCACTGAATTCCATTTTTTTGATTTGAAAATGTAGCAAAATGATACAATTCATGGATTGAACCATCATCGATTAAATAATGAATAATGAATGGAAAAGCTGATATAATATAGAGCCGAGAGAGGTTGCGAAACAGGATGACAGTAAACTTGTTAGACAAAGTGCTGAAAAAAGGAAAAGAATGAGGGATGCGTTAAAGTTTAAACAAATTATGGTCCGCGAGAATCGCGGCGTGAATATTATACGATTATTTTGCTCTGCGGCGACTCACGGATATACACACGTATTTTATGTAATTGCGCTCCCTTCCGGATGATCTCGTAAATCTTAGTGCACAGTTGATCGTCGCATCTTTTCCGCAACGGTATAAAGGAAGTAGTGGAGAGGAAATCGAAGTGAATTATAGGAGAGCCGGAGTATACCAATACTATACAAACGACGGTAGCGGCAGTGAGAAGCTTCGCGTACAGCGTGGCCATAGTTACGGAATGGCTTTAATGCATGTAAAATGCGATTCGCGCTAAAGCAAAAGAGATTCAGTGTGAGCAACAAGAATACTAAATTATCGGCTTGTCCTGGACCAAGAGCTGCAGAATATAGGTAGCCGTGAAGCATCGCGAAGAATGTTACACTGTTCTGGCAACAGTAATTGTACAAGTATACCAAGGTTGCCCGCCTATCCATTTATATCCCGTATAGCTACAGCTATACCTATATCTATTCTGTGCCACCCCAGAACGTTTAGCTTTAACTTAAATTGCAAAAAAGATGTCCTATCATCTCATCCAACCAAATTCTCAACCTAAAAATATGCGTTCTTTTTTTAACAACTCGAACAATTTTAAATTCACAAAAATTTCAAAAACATGCACACAAACATCTCTCTAGAATTGAGATTCGATATTTTTAATACAACTTGCAGGTAGATAAAATTGATAATGATAAAATAAATTGCAGAGGAGGATGATGCTGAATCGAAAATAAGAAACTTTATTGGTTTAACACGAGATGAAATTTGTCCGCGTTATTACGAAAGTTTTGTAGCTATTCAATCCTCTCGCAGTTATTTGCAGTTTTATGATACTCTGTATACCTTCCTTCGATACTGGAAATCACACACGATAGCCTTCCCGTAGTTTATTGAAGGTACGGGCAGTGTTCAAATTGTACGTACAATTTTTTTAACGATCCCACGTGAGAAACGGAAATGTCATGAATTTTTTCTAAACTCCGCTGCAACGTATGTTTAGAACGGTTTATACAAGTTTCGATCGAGCGTGGACTTGGTTTTATCGGTCTTTCGAAAAAAAAAAAAAATAATAAATAAATAAATAAAAAAAAACTGAACTGAAAAAAAAATGTTAAATCAAAGTATCAGGTGGAGAGTTCTGCTAATTTAACAATCTGATGCACTGGAACAGAAACTTTAAAAGATTGTAGCTGATTAAGATGAGCACAGTATAAAAATGTCATTTCCTCAAAGATTGTAAATTATTTATTTTATGGCATAATTCGAATGCAACTTTATATTCAATACGTTTCTCGACATCCGTGATGTTTACCATATAAACATAACTCTTTATGCGCTCTCTTAATTCGAAAACATGAAAAAAATTCTATAATAAAAATTATATCATTTTTCTATTGTCAATAAAAATGATAACCGCATTGGAAAATATAGATGACGTCTTAAGGGTTAAACGGGAAAGATTCGATATTGAATTTGATAAGAAAATATGTAATTCATCAGTAAAAATTTGGTTTTCATGTTCGGTATGAAAAACAGCGTATTGACCTCGCGCCCCTCGATGCACAATAAAAAAAAGGATAAAAGTTTGACATTGTAAAAAAGTATATTTTAAAACTTGGATGAAATTGTTTAATTTCTCAGAGAAAAAATTGAAAAAGAATAAAAATTCGATTAGGCTGGCACAATAATGAATAATCGAAGAAAGAGGTAAATTTAAATCCAAGTGCATGTCTATCAAGATTTGTTTGTACATAAAAAACGACACCTTTGGATTATATTGGGTATCGTATAATAATGCTTGAGTTATCTCGGTGAATGATTATTATTATAGCTGGGGCATTTAAATTTGTAAGAGCCCCTTACGCCGATTATATTGCATTACATCTTATTCACGTGTTTGAACTGTGCATAATCGTGCTTCACGCATCATCAAAATCGGGGAGTACATTTGTTGGCGTAATGCTAAAGCGTTTCGCTCAACAGAGTACATATAAGTATCCTTTGCGTGACAAATCTCGGATTGTATAACGAATCCTATTGAATTGTATACCTACATCCCGGAGAAGTGGTGGGCTTTTTTTGCTGCGAGAGAGCCGTAATAAAAAGTAGCGGGATGCTAAGATCAAGGAATCACTGTAATATATCTCTCAGAGGGTATGTGAATCGCGATCACGTTTACGCTGTTCACTCGGCCGCGCTGAGTCTCGATTACGATAATTCCCGTGGTGGTCTTCTATTCGATCAAGCTATTCACAAGAGGTCGTGACGCTCCGCAGAGTCAGTATACCTACATACGTCTCGCTCGTCGAGTCACGATGCCGTGACCTCGCGCCGAGACGTGACTTTTGGCTGTCGCTGTGACACAACGCATCATATAGGCAACATATACCACCTTTTCACACTTTTCTTTCAACTACCATAATTAAATTGATTAAAATCTTAGAGATCCATAAACGGCAAGAAAACTTGTAATAATAATTCTCAAATTGTTGTGAATTTTACCAAACTGTTTCATAAAGCAGTGATAAAATGACAATTATCAAATTGTTTGGTAAAAATTCTACACAATTTTATAATTTTAAACAATATTTGGCAACGTCGAAAGGCTCTTCTATTTTTATATTTTTTTTTATTTGAAATTTTGAGTCCCCGAGCCATTAGCCCTCTTCTTAAATCGTAATGTAAGAAAAGGCCTATATAAATTGCATTTAAAAACCTAACCTAAAAGTTTGTTTCTGTCGCCTGCGCGATGGTATACATTTTTATCAAAACTTGTAAAAAAAAAAGTAAAATTTCTAAAATTCTAAATACTTTTTATACAACACTCAAATAAAAATTATAAAACTCTAAATAATTTTTATCGTGTGATGTTTAAAATAAAAACCGAATTCAATTAAAATTAACAACGTAGGCATTTGTCTTTGCTTTTTGATACAGATTGGTAAAAATTCACGAAAATTTAAGAATTATTATTACAAGAAGTTTTCTTGTTGTGTATGTAAATGTGTTTCTAGATTCATACTACTAAAGTCCCAGAAAAATTGAGAAACATTTTAATAAAAACCGCATAGATACTCATAGGTACAGATTTACATCCCACTTTTTCAATTCTGAAATAAATAGAAAATTGATTGACTATTTCATTCTAATTTGATTTAGTAGATTAATTAAAGTTAATGTGGGTATTGCAATTTATTAGTTGACGTAAGAAATAATAATTACGTCCATTAGTCAAGTTATATGAGTGTATATTAAATCTTGCCGCTGATTAAGATGTAGTGATTAAAAGCACTTTCTTTCAAAGGTTTAACGGCAATCAACGTTTGTAACACCGGGGCTCTTTGTGCATAATAGTTTTAAATATCCGTCAAAGTCTTTCATTAATCATAACGTTTTAATTTTCAGGCCGGTTTGAAACGTGATGCTCTCTTAAACAAGGATTATTGTTTGCTTGTCTTCTCTGCGGGTAATTATATACACACTCCGGGTCCATAGATCAATATCATTCCATTAGTTTGTTAAATCATTCGACAATCCGTGAGCTAACTTGTGTTACACGCGAACTCTTCAGCTTTGGCCATTTGTTGTCTTCCTCAACAGGAGGCAAGAAAATAAACCATGAAAAAAGTAATAAGAAAAGAATGTCCAATTTTTAATTTTTCTAGCTTTATAATTAGAAGAAAATGAATAATAATAAAATATATATCAATATAATGTATAACTACAATATTTTGATTGTTATAAATTAACATTTATGAATTGAAAAAAGTGTGCAGCTCTTTAAGCCCCCGTTGTATCATATTTGATAGGGTGAATGTACCAGTAAATGACCACGAACCAATGAATGACCATTTACAAGAAAAAAATATATAATTAAAAGTGCATATCATACAAGTGGATTGAAAATTGACCTGAAATCGGAAAAGTTTAAACAGGTGTCATGAATTCGGTGTTGGCAGTGTCGGGTAAATAGTTTTGTCGCCATAACAAAGGTATTTGAATTTGCAATAAAAATTATTTGTTGGAGTTTATTAGTGCAGTTTTTTTCTAGATCGTATTAAATATGTCTCAAGCAAATATTTATTTATTATCAAAAAATTTCCGGTCATTCTCTTGTGTTTTTCAATTCATAAATGTTAATTTATAACAATCAAAATATTGTAGTTATACATTATATTGATATATATTTTATTATTATTCATTTTCTTCTAATTATAAATGGAAAAAAAAAATAAAAAAAAAAAAAAAAAAAAAAAAAAAAAATTGGGTAAAAATATTACGTTCGATATAAAATATGAGAGTATTAAGTGACGAAAATTCTTAAACGGTTATTCAGTAGTACCTTTACACTACATTAACATTTTAAAGTCTTTTTACGTTTTCTATCATTAGGTTCATTGTATCATATACATCTCGCTACTTGATCGATTGGATTTTTTTTCGATCATTTTAAACGCAATTTTGGATTTAAATTTCTGGACTTTATTCGGAAGAAATGCAAAAAAATATATTAAAAAAAAACATTTTTATTACTCTACGATAACGTTTTAAGGGTTCAGGGGTTAAGATATAAAAAGATGTTTAGAGGGTGGCTAGAAGGTGGCTAGTTTTTCATATTCATAATAGTAATAGTTAAAGATTAAGTTTATTAAGAAATAATTAAAAAACGCATACACGCACATAAAAGATTTTAAAGAATTAATTAGTTTATATGTACAATGCACATTTCATGTGTTGAAAATGATGCGTTGTTGGTCGCATCACAGTAGGGGTCATAGAGGATATTCTCTATCATAGCAACAGGGGGATACATAAATTACGAGCAAAGCTTGTAAACAAATACCGAAGAGATCGAATGACTATTTGAAAAATGATTTGAAATTGAATTTTCGAGCCGTGCATTCGAATAATTGGCTGATTATTGAGAGCGATTGGAAAATTTAATTGAAAATGATCGAGGCAAGTTAATCTTGATGTCTTAATTATTAATTGAAAGCTTCTACTATATGTATGGTGTATGCTGTAGTTGAAGAGAACGAAAGTAAATTGATCCTGCTAATAATCGGCTTACATCATTGGAGCTAGATTTGTGGCATATGTTTATATCAAGTATCGTTAACCTGTTGGCAGATAATCATATGGTGCTTACGAGTAATAAAAGTGAAATTGCTTGTTTTTATTTTTATTTTTTCCCCCGAGATTATAGGAACCGTGGAAATTTGTTCATTGTATAAGTTTAAAATTGTAACACCCGTAAGAGGATTTTTTTTAATTGTACTGCATGATAATACACAACTGGTATTGATTTTCTTAAGGAACTTATGTATTCCTCTAGTTTTGTTATGATGCACATATTTGTTATCATGTATCTTTGTAAATTCCAAATAGCAAAAAAAATGCGTACACTATAAGCTGCAAACCTTTTACAAGATTATAATTCAAATATCCTAGATCTCTTACAGTACAGCTTTTGTGACCGCAGGCTTCAAGAATGATTATGTGAAAGATACGAGAGAAAAACTGTTGAGCATACTGTGTAATATAAATTGTCCATCATGCGGTAGAATATTTGCTGTGTTCGTTACGCCTGCTTAGTGCTAGATTAAAAAAACAAAAGAAGTCCGTTGAACGATGACACATTTTAATATACAGATGGGGCTTTTGTTTTAGACATAATTTTAATTATGATTTATGATTCCGAAGCAAAACAAAATGATGATCTTTGATTGCAATTATTTATTGTGTCGCAGTTGTGAACGCAGTATAATTTCTTATCACGAACTGAGTGACGATTTATTTCCGATGGGTATACATATATAAGCTGCGCACAAAGAGTATATATGTACTCACATTTTTAATTTTAATAGATTTATTAAGGTACGTTTACAAATTGTCAAACTTGTTCCTCTGCTTCAAAACCGGATCAGTAACGATCGTTTCGCATTATATAAATCATTGGAAAACAATCATTTTGGCACTCTAATATACTTTTCTCTGCACTGCAATCACAACTATTTCTTTTCTGACTCATATAAATACTTGACAGTGAATTATAAACTGATGGAATAATTTTATTAGTCGATCGTTTTGAATGTCACCGCGTTAATTCAGCGATTAAATTGAAAATCGCCGATCAAATGTATATACATAAATCCAAATTTCGATTGCTTTATGTAAATATGGAACAACATCAGTATATTTCATTGGAAAGCCAATTTCCTTCTAATTTTCCATTTTGAATAGTTACAATTGCATCTCTGGTTTGAGCGCCATTGTTTCAAATGTGTGTTTCCAATCAAATTTCCATGCATGAATCATGGATGCGTTGTTCAAACATAAATCGTGCGCGTACGCGAACGTTTCTCATGTGCTTCAATTCATATGTATTTATTCGCGGAGCAATTGACATGTACTTCGGACTGAATCGATCTTATACCTTTCATTATTCCCTTTTATACGTGAACGTTTTATATGAAGAAACAAATATTAGTCAATTAACCTCAAGTTATTGCACGCAATTTGAATTTATACGGAATATCTTCAATTCAGTCGCATTGCAGTTTTACCTTGGCAGATCTCTTTTTTGCAGCAAAAATCTGATTTAAAAGAAATATTAATTTATTGTCCATTCAAACGTGTTGAATTTTTCACACCAACTGTTTTCATTTTCTGACAACGCGTGATATTTTATTATGTCGTATAATATTGATAAATAGAAGTTCTATTGAGTTTTTTTACGACAAATAGACTCTGGCGGTTTGCTTTGATGCACACAATTTTTTCTTAAACTTATAAGACTTGAGAATTAACAACGATTATTTATTTATGAGATGGCTGTTTTGTTTAAACCTTGAAAACGTATGTTTGATTGTAAAAAAATCCATTCCATTCTTCTCCTTTGATCTGTTTTTCCCTTTCATCTCTATTTTTTATTTTTAATTTTAATTTACTTTTTTTTTCAGTGTGTGTGGAATGTAAAACTATAATTCCCAGGGGTCGGAGGTTTTAGAAATACGAAACGGATTACCCCCCAACCCTCTACCTCCCACGATTTGGGTTTTTTTTAGCGAAAATGATAGGCTGGATGACATCAACAACAACGGAATCAACAACAACAATAGGAACAACGACAGGGACAATAACAGGAATAACACTAAGATCAACGACAGAAACAACAACAGGAATAACAACAACAATAGAAACCGAGAAAAGAACAACCAGCTGATCATTCGTCACCATCAATACCGCCGACCTACCCTAACCATATACATGGTGGTCGACAACATCGCATGGCAACGACGAATACGAATTAAAAACGTAAATAAACATAAATAACTGTAAAAAAATTAAATAAAAATAATAAAAAATTAAATAAATTAAAACAACAAAAAAGTAACATACCATATACATTATTTCGAACAGATTTTCAAATCATCGTCGCGTAATTAAAAACAAATTCGTCTATCAATGAACTATCCAATGATATATAATAAAATGTACGTTATGTAATATAACGTAAGTATTTGTAATAATGATGATTTTTCATCACCGTCATCATAAAATCATCATCATCATGACCAACGGATTCGTCTTTCCAAGACGAAGTCAACGGTATATGATACATATATATTCATGACAAATTGAATCCTGATTGGAAATAGCGGCTGCAATGGCGAAACTTTTTTAATGTAGGTAGAAGAAAAAAATAGAAGGTAGAAAATAGAAATAAATACAATAAAAAGATCAATGAGTGAGTTTTCTAATAACGTTTGAGACTCGCAAGCAGACTTGGACCAGCGGACAAGACGGCGGACTACCACTTCGGAGGCTTGGGTTCGATCTCCTGATGACAAAAAATTATCGAGCGAGTATTCAATTCGATAATTCAAATAAAAACTTTGAATAAATATATGGACAACAAATAAATTAAAAAATAACAATTTAATAAGTAAAATAAAAAATATAAATCATTTTTACGATGTTGAAGTGCCAGTACCGGCGCTAGGTTAATTGGCGTTCTGTTCCCAATATAGCGTTGAAATGGCAAAGATTCTTTAATTTGAATAGAAAAAAGTAAACTCGAGGAAAAAGTTAAATAATTGAAGGAGGTATGATGAAATAGAGATTATTTGCATCGGGCTTGCGATTTATTTACAAAAACTTTATACAAAAGAATCGAGCTTGTTGATAGCAATTTTGATTCTGGCGTTGAGTTCTTCCGCATAACGGAGCGCGGATCTGTCGACACGGAGGTCGTGCATGAGGGCGGCACAATCTAGATGATGCTGGTCGCACAGCCGATGATGATGTTTGAGAACGTCCTTGGGGTCAAAGTGATGTGTCCTCTTGGTGGACGGGTTGAGAGGCACGAGCGCATAATGATTATGCACCGTCAACGCCCTCTTCGTTGATACGAAACTTTTGACCGAGTCACCTTCGGGGGATACCGTCGCGGTCCTGACAGTGTCAAGGTATTGAAAGTCTCGTCGGGCTCTCGTAGCGTTTTGCATCTCCGGGAAGAAGTAGACGTTGCGCGCCGAGTAGGAGGCATAGTTGGCGAACGACCTTCCGAGATTTTGACGCTCGTCCTGGATGAGCTGGTACCAATTTGTGCGTCGGGTTGGCATGATGGTCTCGTCAATGTCAATCGGCACGACGTACTCCGCGGTGTAGAGGTGCTCGTAGAAGCAGTGATTGTACGGGATCAGCTCCATCCGACGCTTCATCCATACGTCCTTCTCGAAGAGACGACGTCTGCGCGACTTGTCCCTCGGCAGTTCGCCGGGTAACGTCAGATTCAAATAACGAACGACGTTGTACTTTTCATACAGCCGCAGCACTCGGAGCACGTTGCTGTGCACATTGAACACGTAGAAGATGAACGAGCCGGCGCCGAGGATGCGATTCAGTTCGATGAATGCGACAATCTTGTGCGAGATGTCCTCGTCAAAGTCCAGGCCCTTGATGCAAAGGGCGAACTCTGTCTTTACTCTCGGCATTCGTTTGTCCTCTATCACTATGCTATGACTAGGATTCGTCTGACACGATTCGGCTCCGACATACACACGTCGGAGGGGATTCATCTCGGCTCTGCTTGGCAGAGGACACGTTATTAAAATTCCAATGTAGCCGCCGTCCGCGCCGCCCCATTCGTCCAACCAGATCCGAGAGATCAACGCTTCCATACTTAGAATTAAAGTATTCCCTCCCCTCTCGTACCTGAAATCATAAATCATCCCATATTCCATTACTCGTCGATGCAATTCTTCCTCCTTCCATTTTGCGCAACCGTCGCGCTCATTTTCTCTCTTTTTTCCCCTATATTCATCGGAAATGGATTATAATAGCTACTGTAAATTGCAATCTTTCCAATTCCCATTCTTGCGTCCCTTTTCAATTCGTTTTCCATCATTCATTCAGATCATGTGGCTAACTTGAAACAAACCAATTTTTTTTTCTTCCCCTTTTTTATTACTGGTCTTATTCTGATTTAATTGGTTCTTTATATATATATATTTTTTTTTTTCATATCATTTCACAAACTGAGGCAAATATTCCGTTAGTGTTACAAATAATAAAAAATCAATGCATGAATACGTTTCCTATATGTTCAATTTCACGTCGTGTAATTATTTATTTTCAATCTAAGCATCGAAAACTAATGACAGTTCAATTAAATATAAATCATTGCGCCAAGTTGTTTATATTTGTTCAAGCTATGCAAAAAAGTTATGCAGCTAAACAATTTGTTTAACTTTGTTAGCAGCAGGTAACAAGAAGAAAATGACAAAAAGTTGAGAGCATGAACAATGTGCAGGTTGTTTGCGAGTAAACAGAGCAGTTAGTCAATTAAGTGTGTTATCTTTCATTGTTTAACATTTGAATGCCTGACAGAGCTATTGTCCAGCTGGGCTTTTGTGACACGAAGCCTAGTAGACAGAAGCACCTGAGGTAAACGAACTTGTTGTCGGCTAACAGGTACTGAGACGGTTCTGCATCAGCATTCCTAAGAGGTCGTCTTCATTTAGAGGCATGGAAATACAGCGTCGAAATGAGACGCGCAACGATCAAGAGAGAGGGAGAGAGAGAGCAAGAGAGAGAGAGAGAGGGATGACCAAGCAAGATGCCAAAATGTTCTGCATAATAATATCTTGATTTTATCATTAACCGTTGCATTAGTTTTCATCGTCGTATAAAACAAAAAAGGGAAAGAAATCCGTGGCAAAATTGAAGCGTCGCTTTTATACACCACAAAGGCGAACGCTGCGGTGTTGAGGCATTGGTGTGCCTCGCTTAAAATTGCCCAGCTTAACCTTGTAAAATGTAATGCACAATATTCCCCCTCCCCTCCCCACAACTCTTGTGCAAATCATTTTGCGTATTTTAATTATGTTTGAAAATTGAAATCACCAGCGAAACTGCATTGTACGGTCGGTTGAACAAAATAACAAAGTTCGGATGCGAGTGTTTTCAAATTAAATAAAAATTGCAGTACCATTTTTATGGCCAAGATTTTTTTCAATGTAAGGTTTTGATAAGAGAAACAAAAGTGTAAGAAATCATGAAAATTATCAGTCATCTTGGCAAATCATCTCGTGTCATTTTATACCGCAGCGATAGGAATCAATTTTGCGATGTAAATGACGTGCAACCGGCATCAAGGAATAGTCAGGATTCGCTCGCGCAAAATTAATCATGATGTATCGCGTTGTTAAAGACAATTTAAATATGTTTTAAAATATATAATTTGTTATACTTAACGGCCATGTTTATGGCGACGAGTTGAACATTCCTTTGCAAAATAAAAAGTTATTTGACCCGCGGATAAAAAAAGTCCCCAAACGACCGAAAAATCATAAGTGGAACAGCTATAAATCATTTTGTAGAGTGTAAATTAGCGAAGCTCGTATAACCGTTATACCAAGTACATGTTTGAAATATGATTTGGAGTCATGAAGACGCTGGGTTGTAAATCTCAATTTTTCAGGTGTTGCATTATGCGTGGAATTCTGGAAATCAAAGACATATAAGATAACTGATGAAAATCAATCACAAACATTCAATCTAATTACGTTTTTTTACATGTAAACTTAATTTGTTGCCCGAAATTATAAAACCATTGAAAAATTATTTTATACATTTTCCTATTTATTCAGTTTAATTGACTCTTGCCACAAAATTAATTTTCTCAGTACGAGATACACTTTTTCCACAATCATTTTATTTGTCTTAAAAGAAGATTTGATAAAAAAAAAGTATCATCTAATGATAAACATGCTCATTATTGTGCAATATGAGTAATAATGCAAGTTCAATATGGTCTCGGGCATTTAATCGCTATACTGAAAGAAAGATATTATTGACCTTTGATAGGCAACACGTCAAACTAGGAAGTTCGTTGCCCTTCGTCCAAGTTCAAGAGTGTACGGCACGGTATGGGCAAGCAGGAGGTCGTAAGTTCAGTTATACCTTACTTTGGACAACACTTTATCATGAAATGTGCACCAACTTGTAGTGCAATGACAAATTAATGAAATAAAAAAAACAACAATAAATTTGTGAATTGACCGCAACACAACCAATTTATCGTCAATTGTAAATTTAAATTTACAATTCACACAATTTCACATTAGACAAAATAATTAATTTTGATTGCTGAAGCTTGCATTTTAGTTTATATTTCATATTTGTTTCAATTCAAACGAGATATGATGAATATTCACAAACAGGTGTGGATACAGTGAAAGCATCTGTGAAGGTATAATTTCAAAATAAATTACAGCTTTAAAATAAAATGTACGAATGCGTTGCGATGCAACAGGTGTTCCCAACTGAAGCAATTAATAATTATTATCTGTTTGTCGTGATACATGAAATCAATTTGTTGTTAAATATCATTTAGAATTGGACTTGAATCGAAATTGTTGCTTAAAACTATTTCATGCTAAGTGATTTCAATTTGCAAATTCATGTTCATGTTCTGTCTTTATGAAACGTCAGCTGGTCCAATCACTGATTGTGCCTCTCTTCGATTACGGCAATCTCATCTTTATTAATTTACCTGGCTATCTCAAGAAAAAAGAGTATAGGTTTGCTTTGAATTTTTGCCTTCAATTCTACACAATTCTACACCCTTAACTGACTAAATTAAAAATCGACGCAAAGTTATCTTAAGTTCCCTAATCTTTTCTCTCATGTCGCATGACTATCTTGCTAAACATCTGATTATCAGATCTAGGGTCTGATTTGTTTGCGTTTTTTTAATACTCCTTCATTGTGTGTTCAACTAAGCTCTGAAGCTAGACTGAGTGAGTCTACGACGTTGAGTACCTTTAAGCTGAGATTTTTTGATTTTCTTCTATCTAGTCAAACTGTAAATAGATAATCGGTATATTGTGCTGAATGAGTACATTTTGTTGAACTCTAAATCTTTTTTCCATACTTCCTAAGACTACCATTACTGTTTGATTATTTATGTACTAAAACAAAAACTGATTGGATTAATGTGTAATACAATGATCTCATTTTATATCCTCCTTTTCTACAGTTTTGTTTTGTTTCTTTCTTATTAATCTGTAAATATTGTGTACCCAATTTTTCGAGACTAAGTTTTATTAAAATAAATAAAAAAAGTTCAAAGCTATAACGTTTTATTTTTCAAATCAAGTTGCATCATCAATTAATCAAATTTTCAAACTATAATAAAACTGGAAAAAATAGCGTAAAAGTTTTCTTTTCAGAAATGAAATAAAAGAGGAATAACATTTTCTTATGAGCTTGATGAAGTAAAAGTGCAAGCCATGATGAGGAAGCAAAATTATTAATCAAAATTACGGTAAATATTTGGTTGGAATACCTACCAAACGGTACAGAAGAGCACGTAATTCTGTACCGGCTCTCGTTTAACGCCAATCACTCGAACACTCGGATAAGCGGCAACTCGAACGTCCAAGTGTGCGCTATAAAGAAAAAGCTGTCCCGGGATTGTTTCAAGCCACATTGTGCTACGGTTGTTGCGCGCGTTCGCGTCCAACCTTATTCCGGATGTAGCATTACTGTCGCAATCCTTGGCGATCCTGTAATCGAGTGCCAATCTTCGCGCCCAAGAGTATGCGACAATGCTGCGCGTACCCTGCGGCTCGCCATCTGCAACATTAACATAAATGCAAATGCACAAGTCATCTCACGTTTCACAACAATAAAACACTCTGAGCGCGTTTTAAAAAAAATTATGCTAATATTGCGCACATCATTTATAATTATCACTAAATCATGACTTTTTTCCTCTCCCCCTCAGAGATAATTGAACGTTCCTCAGCTTTTACGACTGAAAAGAGGGGGGGGGGGATTTTATGAATTCGGTCCGGCTGTCGTTAGATGCAATCTCAACCTTTAATGTTTAAAAGCGCTTCTCAAAATGTCACGCGATGATATACAATTTTGCTCATTTTTCTTTTTAGCGCCTTTTTTTTACGAAAGACTGTAATTTTTTTTTTCATTTTTGCCACTCAGCGGAGAAAAAAATTTTAGTACGACTTTTTTGTCTTTACAAGAACGTAATTTGGAATTCGTTGTGATTTCATATGGTATATTATACATGGCAAGAAACCTTGTAATAATAATTCACACATTTTTGTGAATTTTTACCACACTGTATCATAAAGCAGTGATCAAATGCCTACTTTGTTGATTTTTATTGAATTCGTTTTTTATTTTAAACAACATGCGATAAAAATTATTTAGAGTTTTATAATTTTTATTTGAGTGTTTTACTTTCTTTTTACTTCAAATTTTACTCAAATATTTGATAAAAATGTGCGCTGTATACCAGGCGCGCAGGCAACACAAACAAACAAATATTTACAACGAAAATTTCAAATAAAAGAAATAAAAAAAATAGAAGATCCTTTCGACGTTGCCAAATATTTTTTAAAATTATAAAATTGGGTAGAATTTCTACCAAACAGTTTGGCAATTATTATTACAAGTTTTCTCGCCGTGTATGCAAGAACTGAAGATCAAATTTTTCGTCTCACTGGGCAATCAAGTAAAATTTATCCCGGCAATGAATATACGAATTTTTTTGATAGTGTAATAAATAGATAACATTTCTCGCAACAATCAAGGGAACAACAAATTTTATATATATAATTATATATATAGAGTCTGTGATCACGCGGTAATGAATGCTCAAAAAAAAAGTAATTAAACATTGCATGAATAAATTATGGTTGGCTTTTTGTTCGGCTCTTATCATCTGGCGCATTGACAGGCAGAAATTAATGTAAACAGGATGCATTCTATGACGTTATTTTGTGACGGCATCGCGCGTCTTTTTGAACGTATACTGGCTACCTGCACAGCGATCCTGTTCACGATCGTTGTGAGTTACGTTCAGCGAACCGACGGATAAGTAAATCAGTTGTCAGAGAATAAGAAAAAAGACAAACGCAAAACAAGACGATACAAAACGTAATGACGACATTTCATTATTGATAATGGTAATTTTTGTAAACAAAAGTTGCAACAATTTGTAAATTTATTGTGAACAATTTATTAAAAAAAATGAAATCCGAAAAAAATAAGGTTTATGACTTTAGTTGTATGATATTTTTTTTTTGTTATAACAAATTTCGCCACTGTTCAGGTTGGAAATTTTTGATTATTCACGGTCCTTTGCTAAACGCGTTCCGTGGCGTGCATTGTTTTTATGATTATTTCAGTCAAGCTCGAGAAACAGTAATTATAGCTCTTGTAGAGTAATTCATAATACACCTTTGACACCAATTTCGACAATTTTCTGTTTAACGAAATCCCATAAAGAACAATTAAAAAATTAAAAAAAAAAAAGTTACAACCATTTCTTGCCCATAATCGTCGGTACATAGTGATGATCATCAATGAATATACTCAAAAGTTTTTTTGAAATAGCAAATTGTATATGTGTTTCGCGTGTAACACTTGTAGTAATACAACAATCATGCAATATATACATTTTATTTCTCCAAACCGGATAGTGTTAATGCTGAGAATCTACTTGTATACATTTTTATTTCAATGCAATTATAGGGATGCATCAGCTTCTAGTTCCGTTAGAAAAACGTAAGAATTCGCCGCCGGAAGGAAATTTGTTTTTCGCTTTTGATTTGCGGAGCAATAATTTTGATGAGAAAAAAAAATTCGTCTCGAACTCATCACTTCATCGAGCTGTACTTTTTGCCCCGCACGATTCATTTCCGTGCGGATGATACGAACAGAAATTCTTGATGCGTCACACAAAAAATAAATGATACGACCGCGCGATATCATCTTTGATATTCGACGAAACAATTTTCGAATGGGTTCGCTTTGCATAGCTCACAAGGAAGTCGATTAACCTTTTATGTTTCTATACCTATAATCAAAACAGTTATCGAATATTCTTTTGTGATTATGAAGCGAGAAAATACGACCCATAAATTAACACGAACAATTTTATTGCCATCTATTATGTCATAGACTCTATAATTATATAATATTTCAAAAATTTTATTGTTCCTACCCATCGTAACATTTTCATTTAGAAAAATGCACTCTCGCGGGGGAATAATTATTATTAGCCCTTTTTTTTTAATTTATTGATTTTAGCAAAAAAATACGTTCTTTGTGCGTGCATTCTAATTAGCGAGTACACACTGGACATCCGAGTGAGCGTGTACAGTTATAATTGCATCGAGATTACGATCCTCAGATTTGACTTGAGCTGTCCTTTTATTTCCCTTGAAACTTGAGTTTAAAACTTTTTTTTCATCTTTTTATTCCTATCGCGTTAAAGATTTCACAAATTGTTTATTAGTTTTATTATTCGCTTATGTAATTATTCATTTCCAACCCGTTAACTCACATCAGGAAAAGGATCTGGTACTCATCGAGATGATGAGACTACATTAACTATATCTTTCTTTAGATTTGCTAAAAGTATTGCGTATCGTCACATTCATATAATTATATTTTTCATCAACTTGTCATGCAAAAAATACCCAAACAAAAATTTTATATATGCAGACATATATGCAACATTTATCCAGCATATATGCGACATATATAGGCACATATGTGCCATATATGTGACATATATGCAGCATATATTCTCGCATTTATGGCGAATCCCATATATGCTTGCATATATGCAACATAAAAGCAATCATATATGTCTCATATATGGCAGCATAAATGCAGCATATATGTTTCTTTTTGGCTGGGTAACAACCTTTAATGAGAATCAAATTTACAATCTGATTTGTAAAAAAAGAAATGTTTGAGCCAATTTGCAAAAGTAGTGATAGTGAAGAAGCTTTTTGAAAAATCTATTACTCCCATGATGGATCTAAGAATAATGGACGAAAAAAAAAATTGAAACGGTAATTGGCACAAACAAATTGGATTGAGAACGCGGAGGATGAAAAATTGGTAGTTACCTGGTGTGGGAGGAGGATCCGACAGTGGATCAGACAATTGTGGTTGTAAATCTACGAGAGTGATTACACAGAGCGTAGTAAGTAAGATAGCAGCTAGACCTACTCTGCATAATCGTCTAGTGCCGCTAACTAGCATCCTATTGTTTATCGGTGGTACGTTCCTTTATTCGGTTGTGCACCAAGCTGGCAGCGAACGATTACTTATCTCTCGCGATTTTCATTTCGATAACTCGCGTCCTTTTTATGCTGCTGCTCTGAGACCGGTCGGGTGCTGTAAAGGTGCTGATCGATCGACATTAGCGACCGATCGGCGCCGTTGAAGAATAAAAAAAAAGCTGATACTTGAGCACTATACGGCGATCCTTTTTCAACGCCATCGCACGTCCTTTCCGCGCACTTGCTCCGTTCGTCAACAATTAGCACCGTAAAATGACAGTTTCTTCGTTTGTACCATTCACTCCACTTTTTGTCCTGTAACAAAATGTTCTAGTCACTTTTCAATTCATATTTTATCGTCACAAAATGTGTCACGAGTTGGTGACAAATTTTTAGTTTGGCTCGAGTATGTATACTGAATATCGATCGTTTATATTTTATTTGTTGAATCTGTTCACACAGTTTGATCGCACCTTTCGGTGCGATTTTTTAATTTCGTTAAAAGCATTTAATTTTGAAAACATCTTAAATGGAAATCACTTAGTCGAATGATTATCCTCGAGAGTACAAAAGGACTAAAGAAAAGCATCCAGACAAGGATACACGTTTCATACGAAACACGCAACCTACCCATACCAAACTGTAATGCTTCGATAACTGTATGATTATAACGATGTACCATTTACAAGAAGTGACATCTTTGAGCGATGTATTTATTTATCAGTGGATTATAATTATAAATGTTGGCATTGAAAGAAAGAGCTATGTCCACTGTTGTGGATCAAAATTTGCCACACGAATATTTTATTTAATTGAAAGAACTTTGATAGATTTTTGCAATTTCACAAATTACAGGGACGACCAGTCCGGCAAAATGACATGCAAAGTTCAGCTTGCGGACCCCTGTTATTTTCTTAATGCGCCATTTTTACCAGATATTGACGATAATGTACCTGCAGAATATTAATACAATCTGGGTTGATCGATTTTTACAAAACATTAAATGGACAATTTCATCTTTTTCAAATACCTTCACTTTTTAATGCTGATAAATGCGTTTTTTGTTACCATTCAAATTATCCTTGTTTTTGTCCAATACTTTCAATCCTAACGAACATTTTTTTGTTTATTATAAAATTAAATATAATTCATGACTCTGAATCGTGGGCGAGGAGTCAATTTGAGTTTGAAACTCGGATCTGTTTGTGAGTATATCAGAGAGGGACATTTAAATTTAAAATGTTTGAGAGATAACTTTGCATTTCATATATTTAAATTAGTTGTAAAAATACATCCTACCGAGAGAGGGTTTGTAGTTGAGTAACTGTATATTTATAGTGAATGGTTGTTGAATTGTTGCGTATTCCCACGCTGAGGATACTAAGCTCATTCGATACAACTATGTAAATATAACCATCCAACTACATGAGTGTCCCGTATTCCTGCGCTTATAAAGCGAGTTCTCTTTCGGTACACCCACGTAATTTTGTAAGCTAAACATCCAGGTCCATTTACGGCCTGTAAGAAATTCCCTCTCTTAAGTTGTGCTCCATCTATTATATGATTAATTTTAAGTTGTAAGAGATATTATTGAAAAATTTATAACACGAGAACGCATATATCGCCTTGGACGCGAATAATTAATTCAAAGAAGATCATATATAATTTATCCCGCGTGTATTCTCATTTTACGTACACGAAAAAAAATGAACAACAAAAATGAAATACTGCCATCAGAATTGCACATAATGTTCTATAAAGATTATATGGATATACGATCATGGGTGTATATTTAATATACAACATTTCACTCCTATCGAGTAATTTGTTTATCATTTAATGAGAATACGATCTCTGGGGCAAGTGGTTCTCTATACTTTGTGGACGATGTTTAATTAAAAGTTATATCATCGCCTGATGATGGTGACACATTTTTTGTAGTCTTTCAAGTCGTTTACAACTAAACATTAAATATACGAATAATTTTTTAGTTAAACAAAAATGAAAAAGAAATTGGCCATGTTAATTAGGATTTGCTGCAATTTCATCCAGTCGTAGAGTCCAATTAAAACTAAAAAACAAAGAATGTTGACTGAATGTAAACTGAAACTGGTGCCTAATTATGAATCCAGCCTTTGAATGAAAATTGAAAATTAATGTTGCGCTTAATTGAAATGCATTAAAATATGACGGAGATTGTCAGCGACAACATACATCCGTTAAATGGGCAAAAATGTCTTATCATGAGTTTGCAAATAAAAGGGAACTGAAATTTCTCGTACTATTTATCAAAGTCATTACGCGGGATCTGGTTTAATATACTATTCGCACGAAAGACGTGATTTACTTCTTACAATTTGCTCACTAATAAGTAGTCATTTTTCACATCACGCACAATTGCACTTTTTTTCCTTTCAATATTTCCCAAAATTGTCAGCAGTTGTACGTGCTGCACTTTATAAAATGTTCATTTGTACGCCGCATGTACACACTGTTGCATATATATATACGTTATATGAATATATCGACATAGTGAGTCCCGTGGATAAGGTTTAAAAATCAAACACGTTCATCTACTCACATTATTGATCAAGCATGAGACAATTCATTCGAAGCACTCTAATTTGAATTCTGTCAGATGAATGGTTTGGCACAACTTGCAGCGCCAAGTGCATATAAATATCGTTCGCTGCATTTTCTTGTTGTATGTCATCTGTGTATATATCAACGAACCGTGAAAAAAAAGGTACTGCACATACGTGAGCTCCAACTCATTTATTGTTCTTGTCAAATCGGTTTATCGTTCGATTTGCACGGATTAATGATGCCGTTCACGCACCTTTTTTCCCCGCTGCCTTATTCAAAGCGTTGACTCTCAATTTGGTTGACATGTGCAGTGATGCGATACGAACATCGCCGACGATATATTGACGTACGTTCATCATCACAAGTTTTTGATTTCGGAGGCAAAAATAAAGGGGGAAAACGGTTACGAATTATGAAAGAAGGGTCTGGTGGAAATTGTTTCTGCTTGGACTTTTGAATTGCAAGCGCGAAAGGTAGTGTACGCACGTGGCCGTTAACTGTTGTGATGAATTTGACGCAACCTGTCTCGCGCGAGAGACCAAGGCATACTGTGCTCCGGGAGAAGGCGAACACGCGACCGAGGCAGAATCGCTTTGCCTAGCACACTATGTCTTAGCATGCGACTGGCCATAGCTCGTAGCCTGTATCTCAAGTCTTAGTCTTGTTTCCCGTTCAAGACTACCTTCCGTTCTTACTGTTCTTTTCGCAACTTGCCTTATCTTGCCTTATCTTTTGCTCGAGAGTATTTCTGTTTTTCTTTAAACACATTTTTTTATTTCTCATTCTTTTTAATAGCTTCCTGCACGATCGCTTATTTCATGCCCGATAAAGCCATGTCAAAAATTTAATCAAGCTGTCCAAGACAATTTTCACTCCATTTTTATATTCGCCTGCAAAACAAGAATGAAATAACATTTTTCAGACCATCTGTGTGTATATAATTTTGACGATAAAGCACTTTTTTGGAATGAATTTTGCACGCACAAAAAAGTATAAACTCGAAGGCAGATGTAATCTGAAATAAGGGATAATTTTGTAAGTGGGTTCATTGACGGTAATGAAAATACGTAAATAACAAAATCAGATACGTTATCTGTTCCTCTCTTTAACCGAACCCGACAATTCTAATTATTTCGTAGCGTGATCTGGTAGCATAAGAAACTTTACGAGAAGGCGGATAATGTTAGCCAACAACTCTTTAATGTTTTTAAAAATCTTAAACGAACCTCATCTATTAAGTCATTATCCTTTGATCTGCAATACATATATACGTGCATGCGCATTCATGCTTGCGTTAAATTAAAATCGATTTCGACTTTTTTAACAGGCCTGTGCAACAAAAAATTGTCAGTTGCTGAAAGTTGAAGACTGATGAAAATAACAACAAAAAAAGTGTCGAGAAATTTTTCCGTAGTAATTTTTTTTTGATCCTGAATAAGGATTTAAAAGTAATCTCGAGTGTGAAATGTTGTACCGACGGATGAGGAGTGACATAAAAAATGCAGAATCAACAGATGAATAAAAAGGAGCTACAAATTGATACATCATTTTAGGTGGCGTAGAAGAACTGAAACTCAGCGACAAGGTGTACGATAAAAAAAAACGTTCGACAACAAAGTGACTTCCAAACGGAGATATTCACTATAACACATTCATCATTCCCACGCCTGGCATACCTATAGACGATGCGGGATCATCCTTACGTGAGGATTTAAATTATACGGTTCACATAATAATCTCGTAGACACTTTGTCCACGCTAAAAGTCATTTTTCATAAGACAGCGTTTAAAAAGAAATAATAATCGGAAGGCTACAAAAAATATCAGAATCAAATATGTCTGTATTTTAAATGTACAAGTCTTCAAAAAAAAAAAAAAAAAAAATAATTTCTAATCTTATTAATTTTCAATTACATTTTGTGATCATTGCGTCTTTTCCTGTAACAAATTTTACATCTTTATATGAAACTTTATGATATTTGAACGTAAGACGTTTAGTGTAAAATGAAAATTTAGTTTTATACATGTAAGAAGTTGTAAAGTAAAATATTTACTGTATCTTTTTATGTTTGATACCAACACACGAATTAAAATGTTATCCAATGGTTGAAAAATATATGATATATGTGTACAAAATGTGACTAAGGATGATTTAATGAGTGCTCACATAGGCGCACTATAAAATTCATTAGAACTTAATTTTCGTAATCAAGATCTAGGTAAGTAGCATCAAAGATCGGATAAAGATCTGAGCTATAAAAATCTCTTTACAGAGTGCGAGATTAAGATCAAACATCAGTGTCTTAATTTTCACATATAAGATTGTTGCGGTGTATGTATAAGTATACGAAATATGTAATGGGTATCATCGGCCCCAATGATTTAGATTCTTACTTGCGATCGAGTACAACGATCTACTGATTATCTCGTTCAGGTTCTGACAGCATAACCTATGGCAGAAAAGACACATTTTACGTTATGCGTGCCGACATCTTCCGGTTATAATTCCGCGTACGCCAACCATATAAAGGATTCTTTTACATGAAGTAATGCAGGCAACCGTGTGGAAAAACGTACCATAGGTAAGTACATATAGTATATGTTTAGACATCATTGTTATCGAATTTTTTTAATTATTATCATTATAATAAATAAATAAATTATCATTATTATTTTATTATTAGATGTAACAAACATTTTGGTAGCAAAGATTTAGCAAAAGAAGATATATTTGAATGTATATAAAATGCGTATTCCTTTTTTGGTTATATTATTAAATAAATTAACGGTGTTCAAGATGTGAGTATGTAAGAAAGATTGAAATCTTGACATGTGTCATCATGGCCAACGTTGACCACAACATCCTTGTGGTAACGGTACCGAGTTGTTATATTTTTATTATATCAATACAGGAACTAGTTTGAGGCGTCTGGCATAATCGTCTAATACTTGTACGGTGAACAGCATATTAATCGGGAGGTGAAGCAACTAATAAAGATCGCCTTGGTATTTTACAGCGATAAAATTGTATGTTGAAGAAACCGTTTTAACACTTTTGTCGCAGAACCATCGAACGACAGTAAAGATGTTGCAAATATTTCAAACTGTCTCGCGTAAAAAAAATTTAATTTGATTCATGCACAATTATTTTGAAGAAAATAATAAATAATAAATATGAGATTTCGTCGGTTCGAACAAAATTTTTGAGATGACTAAATATTATTTGTTCAGTGGATCGAAAAATAAAAACTGTTCTGAGATATACCTTAGTATCTTAATTAAAGCGTTTATAATCTCGTTTTTCTAATATCAAGTTACCTACATTTAAGGATGGTATGCGATTAAAAAATGACATTGTATCTAGACGGTTACATGCAAGTACATTCATTAACTTTCAATGGATACCTCCGTGTCTGTATGTATTTACATACATGCACGCTTATTTCCTATCCCGATGACAACGTATAGCGTTATACATGTTTATACAACAAAAGAAAAGGAAAATTGTCGCGAAATTTTCAGAAAGACACCTGGTTCAATTGAAAACGTATATACATATAGTCAAATTCAAATTATAGAAAAGTGCATTGGAAATTGACGATATATAGTGGTGACTCAACTTGATATACATAAGTCATTACAATATTTCTTTTAAAAATAGCCGCTACTTAAAATGGAAGCAATTAATTATGAAAAAATTACTTACTTTGCCGAAAGGTTAGTTTGTCCTTAATGATGACTTTGTACCGAGCTTTTTATTTTTACAAAACGACGCTTCGATTTGTCGAAGGTGAAAAAAGAACGTTCTTGTCTGGAAATAAAAACCGGTTGCGAATTTTCGCAACTCGATACCTTCTCTGAATCTCGTGTCAAATATATATATTTTTCTCTCCTTTACAACCTTAAAACCGAAACCTGAAAGTTCGATTAGAAACACTACAGTTAATTGATTAATTGTTTTCTCATTTTCGAAATAAAATTGAAGAAAATTGTATAATTATTTTAATTGCGCGTATCAATTGTTCAATAGTTAACGTTTTTTTTTGCAAGTTTATTTGTTGTATTGGCATATAATTTTCTGATACAAAGTTCTGCGGTGTAAGGCACAGAAAAGGCCTAACTAAGCTAAAAAATGAAATTCGAGGAAAACGACATGAATTTGGATTAGTTTTTTATGCTTGTAACTTTGCACGTGCGCCAGATCACATTAATTACCCAGCAGTAGTTTTTACGTTGCTCAAATGTGAGAGCAGCATCGGTCTTCTCAGCGCTACAAGCGTGGAACTATTTTAATTGAAGAGCGAGTAAATGACTGTATATTTTTGTCGATCGCGATTGTTAATCCAGTCTTAAGGAACTGGACGGGATTTCAAATCTTGTCCCTAATAGGCTTTACGTCAACTTGTACAACATCTTTTAAATACTCGCCAAGTTGTTTTGATTAAGCTATTACTTACTAAGTTGATTAATATATTTAAAAAAAAACAGGAACAATCTAAACAATCGCGGTATATTACTTAAAAAAGAAAGCGTAATTGTACATTGAAATCCAAAATCTTCTCGATACGTTTTGTTTTGAAAACCAGGCCTCCGAGCGCCGGTTCGGTTCTTCGATCTACGTCTTCAATTTATGTATTCCTCCTTGCATCCTCAACTTTTTTTGAAAAAAAAAATTTTTGAAAGTTTTTGGAATAAAGTTATGCAATGAGAAATTAGTTATAAAATTGTTTATAGGATGTTTTGAAGCGTGGCAGAACTGGATGATTCTTCTGAAGTAGTTGAATCTGATCCTGGAAAGAGTATATTCTACACTCGGCTGAGCTTCAAACTAGATTTGTTTTTGCGTAATTGGATGCGTCATGGCAGGAAAAAACCTAATCAACGTTGAAATTGCATCCAAGTGGATGTAATCAAGCCTGATAAGATGGGACTTCACATCCGGGCCTGCAAACATTTTGATGATCTTGCATAAATATTTCTTTGTTTAAGTAATGGTTAGAATTAATCATCCACGACCCCGGTTTAATCGTTTCATATGGAAATTATAGACGACCGTTGACAATTTATATAGACCACAATGACCATGCACAGTGAAAAAAGTTATTTGTGAGTTTAAAGATTTGATTTAAAGCTTTAAAAAAATTAAACGAAACTTAAAATGAAACACGCCTGCTGTGTTAAAAAATGTGTTGGATCTCTTGAGTTCAATTGATGCTCTTCCAGACAAACAGTTAAACATATTTTATAATTTATGTATCAGTAAGGATGATAAGTCACGCAAATTAAATTGCGTGCGACAGGCAAGCGGAAAGACAAAATGTAAGATTTATATATTAGTAAGGATACCAAACATTCAAGTTGGAATTGATATGTTTTATGATTGCCATCCAAACATGAGAAACAAAGAAAATGATAAATAAACTAATTGAAGAGACAAGAAGGGATGTTTCGTCGCAAAATTGAGTCTTATATGTTAATCTAGGTAAATACAAAAGTCCGTTTACATCAAGAATGAAAAATAATCCAGATTGCATGGTCTTTTCGAATAAGCAAATGCTAAGAGGTTTCATCAAGTTGCAGCAAACTGTGCAAGCAGCGTGCATATACTAGTCGTTGAATAATGCGACCTCTTTTCATTTTGTGTGTTTATCATTCATGTGGTCAGTTTTCTTTTCATTTTGTTATTGAAATGAATGACTCCGCGAAGGCAAACTGCATTCTTTTACCCTCAGCTTTTATCACACCTGTTATTATTCATTTACTGTTAATGAACTTTATTCAAATTAATCATTTTTATAGCCGAGAATAAATCTTATAAAAATTTTGATAAATTGGTCCGTGTAGCATCAAACGCACAGACTATTGTTTGTTACTGCAAATATATCTATACATAGGTGTAGATCAGTGTGTGTAAATGAAGATGTCAGTGTACCTATTGAGTTGCAATTGTTAGACAAGAAAGACCAACGGCGTGTGTGGCATAAACCGGAAAGCTCCAAGGATGTAATATCCGCAAGAAATTCAGCGCGAAGTCTATACATTTTTAATCATACAGTTTTCGACTACGGGCTTTTTTCGCCCAGTTTCAGTCGCGATTCTACCGTAACGAATGACCACTTCTTATTGATGATCCAATACGATATTGTGTGCCAAATTTTCATTCACAAAAATTTTCCAAAACCGCAAATAATTACGTACAAATAATAAAATTATTTCCGTTTAATTAAATATCTCTTGATGGATATCAGATATTAATTATAGAGAAAAAACATCTTTTCATTTTATTTCTAGCTTTAATACAGTTGTGAGTTGTAAATTTTTTACAATATTTGTATTTCAAAATATTACATTCCCTATACAGTACGAGATCAGTCTACAATTTTTATTTGTTTTTATTTGCTACTTAAAACTAGGGTATCATGGAGACGAAACTATAATTTATTTCATTCTTATTTCAATTGCAATGCGGAGAATCGTTGTATTTTGAACTTTTAATTGGCGAATATCATATAATCGTAAAAGTTAAAAACATAATATAAATTTCTAGAAAAAGCGGAGATTCACATAATTCCATAGTCGTACAATGATAATAATAACAAATGAATAAATTAATAATAACCTATATATGCTTATCATCTAAGAAATTTTCGCCCCTATTCTTATGTGTCAAATTTTATTTGGTCAATAAGTCTTAGTGTACTTTAATTCGTCCTAATTTATTCATCCGCCGTGTTTTTCGAAACACGAAAAAATATATATTTCATTTTATAATGATTTCTATACTTTTTTTTTCAATAAGTCACATTTTATATTCGGAGGCGCCAATTTATGGCTTTTTTTCTAACTTGTTCACAATCCTATTGTTTTTGTTCACCGTCAAAAAATCATTTTATTGCATTGTTTTCACTTGAAACTGTAATAAGCCTTGTCCTGAAAAATGTTTCGAGAACAAAATGCAGACCGGATCATTGAGCCTTCGCATTCGAATCGCTGTTCGTGGAACAAGTGTCGAAATAATTAATAATAATTGTTACTGTCGCTGCACTCGACTATGCTTTTTTACCTTTGAGCTAAACTTTTTCAATTCGTCACAGTCGATATGATATACCGGCAGTGAACAGAAACTGTACATATTTTCAATGTTGGTATAATCATCAGCGGTACTGCAAAAGCTGTATGACATATAGTGTTATAAGTTTTGATTTTAAATATTTCATTCACAATTTTAGTTTTCTTTTGCAAATTATTTAACTTTGATTAATTCAGTTGTTGCACACATTTCAAGATGAAGCATACAATTCACTTGATATATTTCAGAAAATTGGAGACTATGGCGCCCAAATTTTTATTCAAATTTGAATTACAATTATTTTCTCATTGGTTTTCATCACAACGATATATAATAATTTTTAAAAAAATTTACATATATATTTTGAATAATACTGCTTTTTTGTTTGGAAAAATAGATAAGTGATATTTGAAGTATCTCTTCTTTACATTCGCGAATCCTTTTCCATCGTAAAATAATTCAATCCATGAAATAACTTATTCAGTCAACTAATCAGTGAGCAAAAAGAAAAGAAAAATTTGAATATTATGAAAAATATTGAAAGTTTACAAATTTACATAGTAGTTTCACATTGAATACTCACATCCACATGCACTTAAATGTTAATATGTACAGTATTTCAGTGTCACATAAATATTTACTGTTGTCCTTAAACCAGAAATGCCTTGCTCTTGCCCCCCGATGTCATTATTATTATCATTAATATTATTTTTACAAAGTTTTACTATCTATTTTACATAATTTTGTGACATCATTTCATCAACTCTGAGAAACACACAACAAAATCAAGTTTTAGTTTAGTACTTTTTTCTGAATTAGACAACAAATAAAATTTGAAACAAAATTAACAATTTTCTCAAAGTTACGAATTACTGTTTTACAGTCAAATCCACGTCATGAACAACAATATTGCTTTTTCACATTAGAAAAAAAAATTACGGATTGAAAAGGGAATTTCACATTGTTTCAGTAGTTTTTAAAAATTTTGTATAGATTACTGTTTTAAATTGGTATCACTCAAAATTATGCAAATCGTACAATCAGGAGTGGAAAGAGTTCGATTTACGATTTTTTTTTTCAATTTGCGAAAAAAGATATATTTATTATAATATAGACACAATTTGAAATATTTTCTCAATTCTTTGGTATTATACTTTTTGCTACTTGATATAAGGTAAACGTGACTATTTGCGTTGTAGCACACCAATATTGTATTACGTTTCCCTTAAATTTATTTTGAATTTACTTAAACTCAGGCTTATGCAAAGCACTGACTTAAAATGATGCAAATCTGAATCCTCATTGTTGTACATTTAGATGATTCAAATATTATCAAAAATTGGAATTAATTTTAAATTTAAATTATCATAAATTGGTACACTATAACACAAACTGAAACTTTTACCTTATAATGTGTATATAATAAAATGTCGTAGATAAAAATCTAAATTGTACAATTCCTTTTTGAAATTCCTTCAAATTTACTTTTAATTATATTGGTACACTTTAGTTTCACACAGATCGAAGATTTGGTGCTCCTTTTGCGATTGAATGATGATAATGACCTTTCATAAATTACATAATGCTAATTTTTTTAATTTTATTATTGCAAACAAATATGTTATTAGAAATGTATATTTGTATACTTTTGTTAATTTGTTGTTCTTGTTCACTCAATAAAAAAAGGATACAAAAAATATAAGACTAATGTCGTACATTTTGAAAAAGTACAAAAGTTTGGAAAATTGTTTTTCATTAAAGTAAGTGTCCACAGTTTTCTAATAATGACAAAAATGTATAAACTTTTTATTACAGAGATCCGTAAATTGACCGGTCAAATACTCAACAAAATTTTTTCTGGTAAACTGACCCATATATGTATAGGTATAACCCTGGTTTTTGACAAAAATCATAAAGCATTTTTTGACGTAATGTTTTTAACAATAAATCCGGCGTCACATAATTTATAGAAAGCCCTTTATATCGATGTTAAAATATTTTTCACTGAGACAGAAAGTAAGAGACATTTCATTGCGACAATCTGTTACATTCGTACAACGGCGGCTATTTCTCTCTCTTTCTATCTTTTTTATTCTTTACTGATTTGTTGAAACATACAAAACTTTGTACTTACCGTTATGAAATGTAAATGAATTGTATGAATTTAATTATATACACCATATAGACTGGAAGAAAATGATGAGGATGAAAATCAGAAATGCAAATTTGTATAATATTTTATTGGTTGTGTTTTAGTCAGTTCGTCAGAAAAGACTTATAAAAAAATTTGATGAAAATGGAATAAAAAAGATAGTGTTTATGTATATGTTTGTCTCACAAAGTATTTCACGTATACAATTGTCAATTGTACAATATACAATTGTCAAAACATCAATGAACACGCACGATTTTTTACAAACAGAAGTTGAAAATGTAATTGTAAAAGTAAGTACGTGTGCGATAGGAAAGTTTCAAATTTGTTTCAATACATGAGAATTACAGACTCGTTAAAAGATTGCATGTAACTTTTAGTTCATTTTTAATTTAATTTTCGGAGTTTGCAGTGAAAATGGATAATCCGATTTGATGACACAATGTTTATGGAAAAGTCAATTTGAGCATCAAAAGACATACCAGTGCTGAATATAAATAATAATTGACAAAAATAATACAAAAGAATAACCAATTAAATCGTCTCGAGTGTATTTTGAATGACATCTTACTTGTAAAATACATTCGTTAGAAAACTGTAAAATATTTGTTATTGCTTTTGAGTCGTAATATGAATTGTATATGCATTCCGCTTTTAAAATTCAGCTCTAGAATCATAAAATAATTTAACATTATTTTACAAATTATCAAAAAACGGTCATTATATTTTATTATTTTGACATACAAAAAGATAATGTGCAAAACTTGAAAGCATATATTCTTTTTACATATACTTCCTATACTGCAATTAATAGTTTAATGTCAGTTAACGTATATGTACACTTAATATTAAATTTGTTTTAAATTCTAAATATTCCGTTTTTACAAAATTTGTTAACTTGTATTTCATTTTTGTTCAAGTATTTTACAAATTGATCGTTCGAGTATTTCGCATTCAAATTATAAAAATAAATTGTGATTGATAGATAAATGAAATGTTAAACTGCAATTTTAATCTTCCATCCTGTTTATATTTTCACGGTTCAATAGAAAAGATTTTCAAGAAACTAAAAACTAAAATGCAATTTTAATAGAAACTTCCGCCCCACCTCCTCCTCCTCCCAAAAAGAAAAAAAACAAAAAAAACAAAAAAGAAACAACCGCACGCGTACTTGAATAATACAGTGTAACGAACACAATTTATACATTTTGTTTTCAAATTTAACAGTTGGGAAAAGTCGGTATTATTTGATAACTCTATATCATAGAGTAGTGATCAATTTATCCTTCCAACTGTCTCAATGAAATATTTTGAACAGACTTGTACGAGGCACCGATGGGAGCGTGGATTTAAACATTATTAATGCCCGTAAAGTCGTAGCTGGACTTTTCGTTGCGAGTGCTGTTTTTGATACGCCGGTAAAGATCAATCAGAGGCATAACCAACAATATAATTCCGCTGAATGCAATAAAGAAACCCGCCAGATAAAAGGATAAGTCGTATGTTCCAGTGATGTCATAAAGCCAGCCTGGAAATATAAAAATAATGAGTATAAATGTTTCATCCAGAGATGCAAAATCCTTTGTATGTAAAGCAAGATTTCTTACCTGCCAAAGGAGGACCCATCAAATTGGCCAATCCTTGAACCAATAACAAAAGTCCATAAGCGTTAGTAAACCTTTCCAGCGAAATTAGTTCAACTAGGATAATACTCGTGAGACTGTAATTAGCTGAGATAAAAAGTCCAAAGGATCCAGCAATCGCACAGAGAGCATAATACTTAGTCACCACTAATGGAATTAAACTTGTAAGTGCACCGCATATTGCTATACACAATGCGTACACAATAGACGCATTTACCCAAGTTCTGTCACCTGCCCATCCTAAAAAAATCTGCAACATTTGAAAAAAAAAGTTTGAAATGCGATGAAATTGTTTAGCCGATGGGTCTAACGAAAAAGGTGCTATCTCAAATTCGAACTTGAAAAAGGTGCTATCTCGTTATGAGATTGAAAAAGGTACCATTTTAAATTAAACTTGAAAAAGGGGTTATCTCGGAGTGATGTTGAAGAAGGTGCTATCTCAGAAATTGCTCGATAAAAACCAAATTTTTTGTTCCCCACTTTTAAGTTTTATAGTCAATTTTTGCATACAATTTCAATGTTGTCATGAAATTATGCATAATAGAAAATCTGAATCTGCTTTAAACCTATAAGAACTCTTGGAGCGTGACATTAACGTACTTTGATCAAATTGAAATAAATATAACTTAATTTAAAATTTTGATTAAATCAAAATTGATCGAATTTAAAAAACCAAGACTTTTGTTTACAAAAAATTTTGAGTACTAATTGAATCATAAAAAATCACTTTTAAAGACGAATCAAACAAAATAACTTTGTTGCCGACCAATCTCTGAGGTAGCACCATTTTCAAGCACATTTTGAGATAGCACCTTTTACGAATTTAATTTGAAATGGTACCTTTGTCAAATTCGAATTTGAAATGGCACCTTCTTCGTTAGACCCATCGATAGTAATGTTTCATTTTGCTCTTCATCAAATAAACTTACCTCTCCACCCGTATTTGTGATACCAATAATCGATATAAGCATCGATGCATCAGTTTCACTGAAGCCCATTTCAATGGCGTTGTCTGTGAGATATACATAAGGCACATCGTACCAGAGTTGCAAGAAGAAGTTGCTAATGGCAAACAACAGGAACTTGGAGTTGGAGAAATGTGAGAAATCCAGCATATCGACCAATACGTCCCAAAATTCCCACAGTCCCGAATTCCAGACCATCTTTTTATCGTCAGTTTTGGCTACGGCATTCCTATAAATATCTGGACAACTTGAAGCTCTCAATCTACACCTATGGAAAAATAAGCCACTTGATTATTTATCATTAACTCTTTTTTAATTTGTTCGTAACATCAATTCATTTACCTATTAATATTCAACATAGCGCCTCTATAAGTAAGACTGTGCCTATGAACCCGAACGTCCTTGAGATGAGAGCTCTGCAGTCTTCGCTGTTGTTCCAAATTGCTTGACCTTCGCGAAGGACTATCCTCCGTAGCATTGACTTTTTTAATCCACCAAAGATAAGCTGGAGCGGTGTTGAATTGTTGACTCGGGTTATCATTTTGCGCGTCTTCTTGCCCTTCGGCGCCCGACAGGCTCTGCATGTATTTGTTATGGAGTTGTTCACCCAGCGTCTCAGAGTCGCTGAAACTCTTCGAAGTGATGAGCAGGCCTGGGTAGTTTTTCATAAGCATTTTGTACACATTTTCACGAGTGCTCAACAGCTCGAACACCTCCAGGGGTACCTTCTCTCCATTCTTTACAAACGTCGGCAAATTAACCAGACTGGAGAACAACTTGCCGCCGCTGCCATCGCTGCCGTCTTCTTCGTCTTGTGTGCGCAAATTTTCTGTTTACATACAACAAAAAGTCAATGAATATTTAATATAATATTATTATATTGAATACAATAGTTAATATAACTTATAACTTGAATTGAAATGAATAAATATATAAACAAATGATACGATGCAAAATTATTATCTTACCAATGATCATTGCTGAGGTTAAAGCTTTTTTCGAATCGCCATGCATGTTGGTGGTAGCCGAGCTGCTGGCCGAGAAAGAGTCACCACTCGAGCTGTTCATTTTACAACGCTTCCTCTCTCGATTCTTCTTGCGTTCCATCGACTTTGCTTTGCCGATTGTCGTGGTCCATTCTAAGTCTCTCATCAAACAGCCGCAGACAGCCAGATTTAAAAAAAATCCAGCTAAAATAAGCGTGGCACCTCTCCAGCCGTACTCGTCAATGAGGTATTGGGTTAGTGGTGCAAAAATAAATGTGCCGATGCCGCTTCCGCAGACCGACAAACCCGTTGCGAACGATCGTTTTTTATCAAAATAATAGGCTACTATCACCACCGCTGCGACGAAGCACAGCGACAGGCCGAATCCCGCGAGGATTCCGAACGTCAGGATCAGCACTTCCATAGAATTCGAAAATGAGCTTATCACAAAGCCTACGGTGGACAAAATGCTGCCGACTATGGTGACTTTTTTGCACCCGTACCTGAAAATTCATCAATTCATTCATTTCATTTCATTTTTTTTTATTCTTATAAAAATGTATAGGCATGTATAACTATATCTAGGATGCTATTCTCTGTCTCATATAATGTGAAAACGTGTTTTTGTTTATAAAAATAGTGATGAAACACGCTTTAACACCAGTTACATATTTTAACAACGTTTCTTTTCCATCACTATTTATTAAAAATAAAAATATATTCAGTTACATATCTGTGGTTGCGAGGAAAAGCCAGTTAAGTGCATATGTAAATCGTATACCACTTAACTGGTTATTCCTCACATCCTATGTATTTTTTCATTTTTAATGCACATGTAAAAACTTGATAAAGTATGGACAAGTTTCAATAAATGAATACTTTATTGTTAAAACACTTTCTTAAAATATTCAAGTCTTAGGCGAAAGAAAGCCTTAACCTACCGACTATCAACTTAACACAAATTTAACTAAATAAATATAGCTTCAATTTTTAAAATGTATTATAATAAATATTCAAAATTTTTTATTTATTTTTTCGGAGTTAACATCTTTAATACTAAATATAATAAACAAAATAACGTTTATATGTACAAAAATACTTAAAATATTTTTGACATATTTTTTAAATAAACAATCACTGATAACGAAGCTTTTTGCAAAGCATTTACACAAAATGTAAATCTACCTTCTCATTGTCACGTAAAATTTACATAAATAATTCGCATGCAATATTTAGAAAACAAATGTTCGTTCAAATTCATAAATAAGTTAAAAAAAAAACAATTGTTGGTTTTCAGAAGTTGAAAAAAAATTTAATTTGTAAATCAGATTTATGTAAATTATGCAGCATAGTGAGGAGTTAGATTTGCACGAAATTTCTGTTCAGCATTTATGTCAAATTTGCAAGAAATTTACAGAAAATTAGTTATGTGAAAACACATGATATATATTTTTGCTGAAACTCAAAAACTAATTATTACAAAACTTTAAATCAAAATTTGAAGAATTGACAAAATTCCATCTAAATCCTTATTTTTGGGGCGCCCAAGTCGCTTCGTCCGATAGTCGGAAGGTTAAAGAGAATGATTAGAAAGTGAAATAATTTTCCAAAATTGTACGTAATTAATTAAGGCTAGAACTAAATGAATTAAAAAAGCAACGGATATGATAAATACTGACCTGTCAGTTAGGAAGCCAGCGATTGGCCCTGACAACATGGGCATGGCCATGAAAAGACTTCCGATCCAAGCAGTCTTGGACTTTCCCTCCCCGAAATAATTAAGAAACTCAACATAAATAACGCCAAATGAAAAAGTGACGCCATCAGCAATGAGGTTGACCATAAACGAAGCGGCTACGACAACCCATCCCCAGCCCCCGTCCGGAGCTCTGGGCTCGGAAAACTGGCCCAAACTCGAGTTGTCCTCCGAATTGCTAGAGGTCGAGGTCGAGATGGAAGGGCTGCTGGGTTGCAGTTCGTCCTGTTTGTTGTTGAACTGCACTCGGTGAGTTGTCTCTTTGCTCTCTCTCGGCGATTTGCCATTAAACAATCGACTTTCCTCTTTAGGTACGCTGAGCCGCTTGGTTGGCGAGACGCTTTTTCTTTTCGTTGAGCATTTTGGCTCTGCCAGCTCACGACTGGCTTCTTTCCGGATCTGCCGGCCCGACTCTGCGACGGGACTCGTATCCTCGTCGAGGATCCTCGACATCTCAGGCTCAACGTCATCGACATTTTCGGCTTGCGAAATTCTTGACGTCGGATGATTATTATTATTAATTCCGGTGGCTATCGACAATTTGATCTCTTCCCCATTGAACCTGATCCAATCGGCCATCATGAAAGTCGCACAAATACACAATGCGACGATTAGTTGACGGTTTAGGAAAAGCGCCAAATCATGCTCGCGATTCCAAATTGCACTATACACTATTATTAGAATTCACCCGATATTAATTTCGTCCTTAATTCAAACGAGAGAATTGTCCATTCATAAAGTTGTCTGCTAAACTGCCGACGAAGAGATAACAAGGATGAAGAAGTCCAAATGGAGCGGAAATGGCCGCCACCACCATCGCATATGATACCCAGGATGCTAGGTGTCCTTCTAGTATCCTGAGTTCTCAGGGCCACCGCCTCCTCCGCAACACGGTCATCAACCCAGGCACCCATGCGGCGAACGGTATTTTCTCTGCTCCGTTGGTGGGCACTGTAACATATAACATATTTTTTTATTTATTCGTTCATTCATTCATTTGTTCGTGTGAGAATGTAACATTTTATTTTAATTTAATTTTTAAATTAGTTAATTCGGCTCTGCAAAAGGGAAGAACATTGTGTATATGCGCGCGCTGCTAAAATGCAAATTAATGGACCATTCGGGTAGAGAGTGCGATAAGCAACACATAACACTTTTCTTCCCTTTTAATATAACTAGATATCGGACATGTTCCGCGTCAATTCGAATTTAAATTTGGACATTTTTTCAATTATTTATCAGGATGAGGCTAGGGAGACCATAAACGTGGATATAACATAGCTATAACGTAGATATAACGTAGACGTACCGAGTATAACGTCTACATGAAAGTTTCTTATTGCTCCGTAAGAAATAACGTCACTTTGAAAAATAATTTTATATAATACGTTTTTACTTAATAATGCGTTATTAAATAATGTATACCGCATTATTATTTATAATCAAAGTTTTCTCGGAATATGGATTAAAATTTGACCTTCATCTTAAATACAATTTTTTTGACAATATGAAATAACAAACATGTAAGATAAGATTATTAATAAGATAAGATTATTCCTTAAAAATTGTATAAAAATATAAAAGATCTACACGCGGAAGACCAATTACGTTCGACATAAATGAGAATAATCTCTTTGGATAAGGATTAAAAGACGAAATGAAACAATATATTATAAGTTATAAAAAATATTATATACTATAACTATAATATGTAATATTATATATAATATTACATAATTAAAAATATTTATTTCATTATTTAAATACTGCAATTAAAAATAGCAGACAGATTCTCTTTCCTTTGGAAGAATGAAGAGCATATAACAAAACAAAATAAGTTGAGTGGTCGGTTTTTAAATGATTTTAAACCAAAAATAGGTCAAATAATTAAAATAAAACACATTTGTTTAATAGCAACAATAAAAGGGCACTAAAGATTTATTTCTATCATTTGAAGAATTCGCAGTTGAGAGAGTCAATGAGAATCACGAAAAGACTATGAAAGAAACATCTCCGTCAAAGTGATAGCAAGGGCAATAAATGGATTTTTTTCTTATTTGAATCATTAAAAACAAACAATGGCGCCATAACACGAGCTTTTTCGTTGTTCAAGGACGCCAGACGCCATTTTGTTCTATTAATGAGAACTTCAGATATCTATTGTATGAACTTGACCGAACATCATCCCCGAACAGCAGCACTTTGAAATGTTGTTTTTCATAAAAAAATGAGAATGATATCGTGACCACCGTCCAAACATTTTTTTTTTTTAATCAATTAATTGTTTATCCATTGTTTAAAATGGAAGTCAACGTTTATCTATTTTGAAAAATTCTTTGATTGTTGTTTGAAACACGGCATTTTTGTTTATAACCATTGGATGTTTACATTAAGCACAAATTTAGCTGTTCTATACATACCCTGATAACCACCGTTTATGTAAATGATTTTCATAAAATTTAAATAAGGTAAATGTACCATCTATCGTGACTCTAGTACCTTTTACCGTGACTGTGTATTTATCATAAAATTAAAATAATATACCAAACTTGACTGAAATTTTTACCTAATTAATAATCTTCCATTAAAATAGGATATATTATTATTAAAATATTAATACTTTTTTCAAATACGTTAACTTTTATTCGAAAACATCACGATATAGGGTACAGTCACGATAAGGGGCACATTTACCTTAAATGTAACTCATCATCGTGCTGCATTATTTACATAAATCATTTACATCAAACAATTTTGTATCAAAATTAATAAACGAATGAAAAAAAAATAATAATTTTTGGTTTTTTAAAACTTAAGAAAATTCAAAAAATGTTGTTACTTGTATAAAATTTATATAAATAATGCAGAACAATTTTTTGTATAGCATTAATGTAAAGTTTACACAATATTTACATAATACTGTCTATCAGGGTATATTCCCCCTTAAAAAACCAAACATTGTTTTTTTGACTCATTTATAAATTTGAAAAAAGATTTGTTTTGTGAATATTGAATGTAAATGATGTATGTAAATTTTGCAGGACAATGAGGAGTTAGATTTACATTAATTTTATGTTAATGCATTACATAATGCTTGGTTATTAGGGTAATAGCTGAACAAAGTATAAGAATGAAAATATGTGGAACAACATTAAAAGTGCATCCAAGTTTATTCCAATTATTATTTTGACGGGCCCGCGATTGAGATAACCAAAATCAGAATTGAGAAAAGTCTGACGACGATAGTGAAGTCAGTCACTTAAGATGGAAAGTCAATCAAAACGATGTTTCAAGATTTACTGGACATGTTCAATGTAAACTAACACTTTTTTTATCAGAATGACAGCAACATTCCCAGTGGTACTCTAAATTTCAAATTGGTTCATGGTCAAGTGAATAAGCAACTGTGATTGTAACCTCGAGGGAATCGAGTTCGTATCCTGAATCGACAATAAAATTGTCTAATTGGGTTTTTTGTAGAATTATTATTAATATTTCAAAATAATAATAAATCTTATTATTTATTTAAATTATATTTTTATTAAAGCATTGGACTCTGGAAGGGCGTATTAAACTATAACTTTTCCCTAATTTGGTACACCAATATGGGCGTACCGAGGGTTAGTCATTACACTCAATATTGGACCAGGAATAAATTTTTACTAGGGTTTTATTTCAACTATACAAACGTTTTCCGTAAATTTTCGGTAAATCTTAAAACTTCGATTTGAATGACTTATTTCTACCTTATGAAAGCAAACTGCAATAATTTCTCTTTAGAGATAATTTAATCAACAATGATAATTTCATTTCAGTCAACATTTTTGCATTTATCACCTAAGGATAGGATTCCTGAATTTTAATTTTTGTTATAGAACTATCCATAACTTGATTATGACTATTATAATTTTTATATGCTATACTTTGAAAAGCGATCTACAGCAATAGACACGTATAGCGCTGATGTGATTTATGGACAAAATGACAGAATTATCATCAGACTTGTTTTTCATAAGTAAAACTTAGATGAGCCAGAAATCACTTGTATCTCTTATTACATTTTCTTATCAGTTTTCATTGTAACCAGTTTGTACATTTTATTTTACCCTTTGTAAATTCAGATAGACGTTCCTTTCTGAACAGTGCAAACTCTTGCAGTTTCCTGCTGTCGTTTCGAGATCGTTAGCGAGTCACCGCGATTGTAAGTGAACAGTCATTGTGTACAAATTGATATCAATTTGTGAACTGTTATACTGTTGACTCAAGTTTTATTTTTAAGTTGCACTCAAAGTATGTAAAAATGTACATACTCTTAGGACTTTGGATGCAGACTTCGAGTATCGGAAATCGAGTATTGGAACATTATCTACCACGAGCATGAAGTACTTTATTAGCATTTGTACCAATAAAACTCGATCATATTTGTTTGAGTACAAAAACTGAGACATCACCTAGACAGAATCAGCCAAAGTTTAGCCAAGTTTGCAATCGTTACAGCGTTGGGTCAACGTCAGCAAACGACGTTAGAACTTGACAACCAATAACAGATTGGTTGTGTATATAAGATTGGATCAATGTTGGTATTCGAAAAATATTTATTCAAATTCTTTTTTCAGATCAAAATGAACACAAAATCAGTAGGTTTTGCAATTGATCTTTTTTAGTTTAAAATGAACGCTTGGTACCTTTGGTCATCTAGTCAGTATTGTACGTCTGTGTATTAATTAAAAATTCACTTAATTCTTTTTCGAATTTTGTCATATTTACCCCTTAGACGGTCATAGTAAGGTCACCAGTGACCCCAACGTATATTCAATTGTGAATGACGTTATTTTCCAGTTAAAATTCTATACTTTGACATATCATTATGATAATTAAATTTCCGGACTATTTCAAGACTTGAACTGTCATTTCAATAGATTATGTCGGAGTCACACTATTTTAAAATTATTAGAGGCCCTAACAGAAAAATAATAAAAAATTATTGTCGGGAATATAACAGAGGCGACACACCTGTCAAGGACGCAATCAATCGTATTGTACAGATTAGTTTTCTTGCACCTCGCGTTTTTCCAAAGACTGTAACAACTTTTAAGCCTACGTTAGCTGGCGATGATGGGCAAGCGTTTCATCCCAGAGATTTACCATCTCTGGACCGATGATTGACAGCCAAAGTTGACTTAACTTTGACAACGTTGGTCCAATGTTGGCCACCGATGTTCCAAGCCAACATCCAATGGATAAACATTAGATGCCACTATTGTATAAATGATGTATGCCAAAGTTGGCTATCCGATTTTTTTGCATCTCTGACAATTCAATTTGATAAACATTGGTACAACGTTGGCTGCCAACAGCCAACAGTCCTGGTCTTAAGTAGCGAATGGGTTCAACAACAAAACTGAAGACATAAATCGAAGAAGAGGTTATGTTTTTATGACCTCTGAAAAAGTATTGAGACAATTTTGGAATTTAATGTACTTTAAGTGGTAAAGATGTTTGTTACTATATAAAGAAAATCTCTGCCACTTAAAGTACGCGGGAAGAAGAAAACTACTAATACAGCGCCAATCTAATACTATCGCAGTATTGGATAGTAATACCGAACTTTACCGCTAATTCGGTGATACAAGAGCAAAGTGGTATCGATCTTGATTTCAATGATAAAATGATACTGAAACACTATTGGTAAGAAGGTATTGGTGGATACCACTAGAGCCGTAGTTTATTTTTTCCCGTGCACATTGAAATCCAAAATTTTCTCAATACTTTTTCGTTTTGAAAACATAACCTCTGAGCGCAATCTACCCACAGGTGAATAAAAAACTTGAGAGCTATGAACCAGTAAAAGTGATATTTTTCTGTGGATCATCATTTTCGAGAAATAGAAAGTAAAAAGTAAGTGTTTTTATATAGTTAGTGAATTATAGGTAAAAACATATAAAACATGTATCACTTGGATGTTGTTTAATGCTATAAGTTGCATAAACAATGCAAACAATTTAAAAATATGTGATTTGAAATATATTTCTTTCGAAAATTTGTGTTGTGATATTTTTAAAATTACAAAAGGTCATATATTAATAAACCTTGCTTGCAACGTCTGTATTTTCATCTAAATTCGAAAGATAAATAATTCACTGAAGTTTTTAGATGAGGATTAATTCAAAGATAATGATTACACATAAAATTTACCTTTTACATAATCTATAACGAGATGAAAAAGTATTGATTTTATTTACTGCTGGCAAGTGTTTAAATTTGTAATAACAATATTACAAAACGAATTTAACGAATCATCTCGGGAGCAAAAACTTTGATAGGTACACACAAAATTGCAAGATCAATATTTACCGAAGGTCAAGGTTTACGGAGAAACAAAGAAAATAAGAGCAAGCAGAAATTATCTCAACTGCAGTATGTTTAAATATTTATCACTTCGATAAACTTTTATTTTCCTTTCTTTTAACGTGAACATTTCTTTTATTTATATCTAGTTTCATTATTATTACTAGTATTATTTTACTATAGTAAGATGATCATCATATCTGATGATCTCAAAAACATTATTATCTGTGCTGATTGAAAATAGTCAGAACACTTTTGCAATTAGATAAATTATTTTAAACGCTTCTATTTATAAATAATGTAATTCAACTAATTGATGAGTTCATAGTAAATAAAAGTTTGCACTTGAATAAAGCACATTTCCAATTGACCAAACTTATATTCCATTTATGTGCTTCGCTGAATGATTCACGTATTGTTGGATAAAATCACGCACACGATGTGATAATTGATAAATGTTTTCAAGTGTTTTTTTTTGTTATCTGAAGCTTCTATTGTCGTATACGAACCACACAAAGGCGCTGTTCAAATTCATAACTTTTGGATCAATGCCCTGTCTTGTACTCTGAGAAAAAACGAGACATTAGTTATGACTATGTTCACAGCGCAAAAATTGTTTTGTTTACTCAATCGATTTCTAGTTTAAAATTAATTGTGTTGGTCCAATTTAACATTATGCAGACACTTTTATTTAAAGATCAACATTTTTGGCAATATTTTTTCATTGTATTTCCTTTCAAATATTCAATATTTCAAATTAAAATCAATATTAATCATTTTATTTTAACGATAATTAAATATTGATATGATTTAATCATTCAACCAAATTTTACAAATTTTTTCGATAAAAACTGTGACGCTCTTAATGAATTGGCAAATTTATAAGATTTTTTAATTGAGAATTATTTTATTGTGTTCTGAATCTGAATGAGAAAGTGTCTCGAATGTGATTGCCGTCTATTTTTATAACGCATCAAAAGACTGCAAAGAAAGGAAATTAATTTAATGGTATTTAATTAAATAACAAAAAGAAGCCGTTTGAATGTAAATTAACTTTGAGAAATTTTATTTTAACAATAATCATGAAAAAATGTGCTTTGTTTCAACATCGTTGATGATTCTTATGCAGACCGTATTATAATCAATTGATTTATCTTTAAGGTGTTAGGGCAAAAAAATGTTCATTGAACAAGAAAATTTTCTAAATTTCGGGAATAGTCATTTCATTTAAAACCATTTGTGCAAATATTCAATTTTTGTTTTTAATTTGACAAAAAGTAAGCAATAAGTCTTTTCAGACAGAAATTCTTCATTATTTTAATTATTGTTAATTTTCAGTAAAATAACGATGACGCATTTTTTTAAACGGAATAAGGAATTTTAAATATTGGTTATGTAATTTTTTTTGCAGAATTTTACCGCCGGTCATGCAGCAAGTACACATTTTATACGATGTTTACTTTTTGGTCATTTAGAGTATAGCAAGTTTATAAAATTATTTTCATTTTGAAAATAAATTGAATTTATAATAATTTGAAAATAAAAACCTTTTCATTTCGAAAATTTTTATTCCTTCTTTTCTATACGTGAAATGTTTAATACAGTTTAAATATGATTTTATGACTAAAAAGTAATAAATTAAAAATTTTTGTTATACAATCAAAATTGTATCTTATCAAAACATTTTGAATTTAGGGTAAGTGCTATACGTATTCGTAGATAAAATATTGATATGAATAATCATAATAAAATTAATGAACTGGAATGTTTTAACGTGCGAATGATTTTATAAAATGCAAAAGATTCAAATACAGATAATTATAATATTTTTTTATATTTTATTAGAAATTGACTTTTCTAAATTTAATACAAAAAATAGATAACTCAAAAATTATGAATTTTTGAATTGTATTGACTGAAACTAACCATTATGAAAATCTGCAACTGCATCGGTCCAATCAATTTACCATGCGAAGCAGCTCAGAATTTTTCCAATCGATGCACATCTGCTCCAAAAATGTTCGAAATATTTTTTTAACCTGTACCAATTCAACCCTCACAATGGCACTTTATCAGTTAAGCGACTAACTAATCTTAACATTGCATTCAAATTAAAAATTATGCCACTCAAAAATTCAAAATAAGAAAAGATTTAAAAGAAATGTTTGGATCCAATTGGCAACGTCACTGCTATCGGGGCGATAAAAAAATCACTCTTGGAGCACCATCAGTTGATTTCGCGACACTTATTCACGTAATGTTTCGACGTCCTGCGAAACATCGTGACAGTTTTGTTCAAGAATAACAGTTTCAAAGTAGTCTATCTTTCTAACTCCGATTAGATAATGTAACTAAACAGCGCTCTTGAAATCCGTGCTTGAGTTCGACGTTTTCGATATAAGTTGCAGACCTGAACAATCAAATTAAGCGAGCGAATGGAGTGTGCTTGAGATCGCGGCGCCGAACGTGCTTTCCACTTTGTTTGAATTTTTTGTGATACTATTTATTAATGCTCGTTGTTTTCGTTCAAGCTCATCTGAAGTTTGTTCTCTTTTGTTGTTGCAATAAGCTTATATTGATTTACTGCATTGTTATGTTAATGACAAAAATGTTTGTAAACCGATCGTACATTTGTTGTGAGATACGGGCGCATGTTACAAAGTCAAACGCGACGTGCGAACATGAGAATGGACAAGCTAATACTGATATTAAATCAACGGTTCTCGGTCGTGCATGTATCTGCACTCTCTAAGATAGTGCCACGATTCTAACATTAATAAGTGCACACTTGAGCTCAGTGCACATGTACATCTGAGTACGTATGTACATATATATACAATAAATGCTAAGAACGCCAGAAAGATTCTTTATTCGACAGATACGATAACTTTTTCAACACCTCAATTCAATATTTAAATATTTCTTCATTACTATCAACGCTTTTTATTATTATTTATACTGAAAAGGTTACACAATTTACAAATTCGCTATTTCAGGGCCTACATCATTAGAAAATTATTTACATTTATGTTTTATAGTATATCATAATATTTTAAATAACTTTTTAAATTTTTTAAATTGCACATAATCATTTCAATTCATTAGCCTAGTATAAAAGATCATATTGGCCATATCTGGTTAATATCTGACTTCTAAAATAAAAATTTCTAAATTTGAATAAGTGCAGATTACAATTTTTTTTTTTTTTTTTGTGAAAAGTGAAAATTTCTCTTATTCAGATTTATAGAGTTTATTGTCAAAATATGATTTATGTATGGATAATATAAATCGATGTCTCGTAGGAAAACTGGCATTTCAGAAATTTCCCATGTTATTTCGAATGGGAAATTTTGAATTGACTCAGTTCGTACGAATCATCGGTATGATTTATTTTACAAGGAGTGCTATTCATTAAGGAAAAATTTGATTTATAAATTTAACGCTGTGAGGATAAAAATTTTACCACCGCGCGAATAAATTTATCACCACCGTGATAAATTTAACATCGTTGACATAAATTTTATATCGACGGTGTTAAAATTTATAACTAGAATTATAATGCATTTTATCATCAATTTAGGTGTTAAACAATAATTAAATATTGTTGAGATAAATTTTATTGGTGATACTAAATGTCGTTGGTTTTAACAAATTTTCTCGTGGGGGTAAAAGTTCTATCGTCAGGGTGTTAAATTTAAAAATTAAATTTTTGGTCTCCCAAGAAAAGAAGTCCAGGTCTCATCAAACCTGGAAATAGTCCTGATTATGTCAAAATATATCAAATTTTATATAATTTTATCTGATTCATGTCTGATTTTACATGATCAGACAAAATTTTGTCGAATCAAGCCCATTTTCAGGTTTAATCAGACCTGGAAAATGAATAGATCTGATTGAATTCAGGAAAATTCCCATGTCTGGGTATGCATGATTTAGTCCTACTGAATCTAATCAGATGTAAAATGGAGAGAAGTTTATGAAAATTTGTATACATATTACTTGACATAAAATATTAGATAATGATTTTTTCCAGATTTTTTTACCGTCTAGTTTCCAACATATAAAATAATTGCGACATATAAAATAAAACACAACTGTGAACTCCAAAATAAAACGTTGAAATTTAACAAAACGTCATGATATCCAAAAAGCAGTATGAGTTAGTATTGAGTTAAATCTCGGTGAAAACTGAAATTAAATACAACTTCACACAACTATGAACAAAATACAATATCAAAATTTCAATCATCCAAATAAACCTTCAACACAACTACCTGTAACGTGAGTTAGAAACAAATAATCTTCAATCAATTCAAGTACCAAACATAACTACGGTTCTTATAAAAAATTCCCGAGTCAAAATTTTAAACCTTATTTTGATCTCATAAGTCATATTTCGATTTACTAATTCTCTTCTCGACTTCTTTAATATCGTTTCATACTTATTTCAAACTTTTTTCAGCGTTAGTTAAAATTTTAGGATTTTCCAAATTTCTTCTTGGACCTCTTGAGCATCATTGAAATATCTTCTCATACTCTTTATTTTCAATGACTATTTTTCAGATTTTCAAAACACTCGGAGAAAAAATTATTTGAATCTAATAAATTCAAGTTAAATTAAATAAATTTTATTGGGATATGAGCCTAATAAACATTTATTAGGTTCATGTCCAAATAAACTTTATTTAATTTAACTTGAATTTATTAGATTCAAATAATTTTTCCTCCGAGTGTTTTCTGAGTGCAACTAAATTTCAGCCTCTTTTTGTTGTATATTCTGCTTCTTTTAGTCTCAGTTTTATCCTTCATTATTGCCTCTTTTCAGTCTCTTACTGCTATCCTCTCCAAAAATTTCAATTCTCATTTCATTTTTTTTTATTTTCAACCTATTTTCACCTTTTTTATATTTCAAATCACGTAGGAATGACAGTTCGCTTATATGTGTGTGCGACCAATCAGAGCGCGCCCTTATGGTCACGTGATCAGAATCGCATTGTTTGCCCAGTGTGTCCCCTCTATCTAACCTCTCACACACGCACTCATACTACTATACATGTAACAGCAGCTTAGAGGTTAACCTGAATCAAGGGTTAATTAGCTTCCTTTCAACCTCTTCTGATCCTTTTTTTAAGCCTCATACTATCCAATTTTTGAATATTACCGAATCTCGTACAAACCTCTTTTTGGCCTCTGGTAATAAAACTTTTCGACCTCTTATAAGTCTCTTAGTTTTCGTTTGCATTTCATTTCGACCATCTCTAATTTTATACATTTCCGTCTTCAGATTGTAATCGTGCAACCTGCGTCCAAATCCCCGTCAAATAAAATTTTTTAAACCATTTTTTCAGTATAATTAATGCAATTAAGTATATATGACTATGCATATGTTTAAATATGTATGTGACAAGATATATAATTATGACATTGTATTTTAAAGATGATTCAAAATGGATATGTACGTGACTAAAACGTATATAAAAATGTAGCCTGTAGCTGCTCATGAGTTTGAATTAGTGCAATCAGTATTCACCTATTTAAAGTTTAAATTAGTATAGCTTTTGTTTTATTTTGACAAAAATTGTTAATTTAAATTTTTAATTAATGTTTTCAATAAATATCTTAAACTAGAACAGTACACAACAGGGCTTAAAAGAGGTTGAAAACGGGCCCAAAAGTAAGGAGACCTCCAAGACACTAAATAAAGTAAATAGAGGTAGAAAACAGATTGAAAAGAGAATTTGAAGAGACTAAGGTCGGCTGACAAGGACAAAAACAGATTGAAATCATGTTTTCTTATCAATCTCAAGGTGCTGAAAGCAGACATTACCGCAAGTTTGAGGTCAAAAAAAGATGAAAAATCATCATCGAACTCTTTTCAATCTCTCAAACAGAGGCTGAAAATTTCGACTCGTGTACACAAAATTTCAGAATAAAATTCATACTGGCCCGATTTCCTATATAAGACAACTCAAAATTGGTTTTCTGTAGTATTTGACTTCTCTTTAAGGTAAATCTCGTCTTCGAAATTTCAGTTTTATAAATGTCTTTTTTCAAAATAAAATGATTATTATTAAATGCACTTCCTAATTATCCAAAAATAAGCTGCATTTATAAAAAAAATCACTTTTGGCGCACTATCACGTCATTTCGCGACACTTATTCACGTAATGCTTTGACGTCCTGCGAAACATTGTAACAGTTTTGTTCAAGAAAAACAGTTTCACACTCCTTTATATATAATAACACTTTTTAACTCCGATTAGATAATGTAAATAAACAACTATTTATTGAAGCATCGAAAATAATGTTTTACTTAGCAGACGGGAAAAGAGTCTACATTTCCCACACTGAAACGAAAAAATATATCATTCAGCTAGACGGATGGTAGAGGCTGTATCTATTTTTCCCACAAGTCAAGCAATATCCTGATTTTGTTTGAAATAATTAAATAAGTAATTTTTTTAATTATTTTTGTTCGAAAAATATTCTTTCTTTTCAAAGAAGAAATAGAAATTTCTTTGAATATCCTTTCTTTTCGCCTTTCGTTCTTTCTTTGCTTCTGAGGAAAAACGCTACTGTAATTTTATTTTTCGAAAAAAAAAACTGTATGATATTATATATAAAATTTTTCAATTCTCATAACAATTTTATATTAAATATTATAATGAGAATAATATAATAAATATTATAGAGAGAATAAATATTATAATAAACATTATAACAATATATCCTTAAAATGGACAAACGGAATCCAGTTTCAGTAAATTTGACATCTTTCTGCAAACCGTGCTGATTATTACTGCCCTAGTAAAAAAGATCATACATTATCCATATATTATCAATATATTGACAATATATTATTTTCAGCAAATCGTATATTGATCATGTATTGACAATATATTATCAATATATGGTCAATATATTAGCAATTTTTAAAAACAATTAATATATTGTTCATATAGTAGCCATACTTAATGTATGGTCAATATATGAGTCTTTAATAATTGTGCGGGTGTGGAAGTTGATATCCTGAGCCGAATACGAGAGATGTCAACGTTCACAGAAATAGTTTAACTTTCAAAAATTAACACGAACTTACGAAATTATACGGCGTCATACACGTGTATACTTTATCCTATAATCCTCTTTGATGTAGATTATTAATGTTTTTTTAGAATTCATTCAGAGGTTTCAGATAATTTGATTTGATATATGCATGTATAAAAACTCTGAACATAACATATTATGCACAGAAATTTTATGAAAGGTGAACATAAATTAATTAATCTGACATTGGTCGTCAATGTTTTTATAAATACCCAAGTACAAATCCAATCGGGCATGCCATGCCAAAAACCAGGGCCCGGTCTGGTGCAAGTCGGGAAATCTCGATGAGAGGAATACTGACTGGGCCTTTACCAGGTTCCAGTTAGTATTCCCGACTGGTCATTGGTACAGTGCGTCACGCCGCGCGTTCCTAAGGGCCTGGCCGGGATTTCATTTTTTATTTAATTTAATTACATTAAATACTTATATTGTTGGTTTATTTAAATTATGTTAGTTGGAACATTCATTAATAAATCATTTTGCAATTAATAATTTATATAACCACACTTATAATTAATAACATATTTTTCTATATTTTTGACACACATCCCTCGTATGAGTGAGTTTCCCAATAAGAAACATAGACTGGAAAGTCCTCATAGACTAGTGGATAAGACAGTGTTCTATCACCGCAAAGGCCTGGGTTCCAATCTTCTAACATCGGATCTGGTTTTTTCATTAGAAATCTCAGTTTGAATGGCTTAAAAATTAAATAATAAAAAAATTTTATTAATTAGTTATTTAATAAATTTTTTGTTTATTTATTTTTAAAATAAATCAGGCCCAGCGAAGGGCCTAGCGTCCATTAGCTGGGCCCTAAGGGACGCCAGGCGTGACGCTCATACACAGTGCCATCCTAGGATTCCATGCCGAGTCCTTATCTGGTCGCATGATTTTCTGGTCAGGCCAAGTTTCAGACCAATCGAAACTTCTACTTGGGTGCACGGAGAAAAATAAGAAGCAAAAATAGTAGGATAAATAACTTACCATAAAAGCATATGCGTTTTCCAAAAAATGCAAGCACCCGCTTGCGGTTTTAGGTACGGTTTTAACTCCGCCCCTTTGATGTCTATGTGTGCACGTAAGATTGTGTGCGTGTTCTGAAATGAAATGAATATTTCAACACACGCACACACTCGTGCGTGCACACACAGACAACAACAAAGAGCGGATTTTTACCCAAATCGCAAGCAGGTGCTTGCGTTTTGGAAGCGTTTTTTGGAAAAGCGCACCTACTTTTTTGGTAAGTTGTCTAACCTACTATTTTTGCATGCTCTTCAATAACGATTTTCACCTCTTATTTTTCTCCGTGTTATGCAGTTTGATATAACCAGGAGACTCTAGAAACACAAAGAGAAATTTGGCTAGACCTATGACAATTTTTGTTTGAGCAATTATAGACATCTAGATTCACAGAAAGATTCACAGAAAAGTAGTAAAAGTAATAATATATTAAATAGAAAATTCTAAAACGTATTTGTTAATGCATTTACAATTTGCAAGTCGCACCAGAAAAAGAACACGCAATAATTTTGAATATGGCGTATAGTATATTTTCGTAATTATCTCTTCGATTATTGATAAGAAAAAAGTATTTTTACGTAAGAGTTATTTTGTTTTTTCGAAAGTTTTTTTCCAAACTTATAAACTTAATATATTATTATATATATTATATATAATTATATACTGTTCCATTAAATTTTAATCACACGTTTGATTATCACTTAATCGGCTGTTTATCACATAATTATATCGAACATATGATAAGAATATCGACATCTAAACCGACATGCAATAATTTTACATAGCCTCTAGTAATCAAATCATTTCGGCGGTACACTTGTACTCTTGTATACTTGTACACTTTTGAAATTAACTCATAAACCACTGCTTGCAAAATAGATGTACACTTAATTTTGTAATATCTTCATATCTGTAGACATTACTTTATTACGCCTTATAAGATTGGGTTAAAAGTTCTTATGACCGACACAGAAGTGCTATCAAATTGCTTTATTTGAACGATCTTTAGTGCACAACGACGATAAGAAGAAAAGAAAAAAAAATGCAAAATCACTTGCAATTGAAAGTGAAAACGTTCAAACAATTGTAAAACCAATTTCAAAAATTTGAACGACACTGTAAATCTTTCTTCTTGTTCTTATTTAATTCTGTTATTACACATTTCGTCAGTTATATTTTTGAACCATCAAATTGCAAGTCACAGTAGTAAATATGATAATTTTTTCCAAGTTAAATATCTAATCGCTATTACGGAATGTCAATATGAATGCATAAATCGAGAATATTAAAATTTATAACATTCTCGGAATAAATCTGTTAAAAATTGCATGCAAAATTTGGAAAAAATTGATCAAATATTCGAAAAAAAAAAGTTCAACAGTCACAAGTTTTTAATTAAATTCAATTTGGCATCAGCTTTGACAGTTCGTCAAAAAATTGAACAAAAAGAAATATATCATCAAATGCATTCAATTGATTCCGAAAACATTGTGATACACCTGATCACTTTTGCGCGCACTGAAACATTAAATTCAAAGAAAATCAAATTCTTCGTCATAATTTGATTGCTTAAAAAATAGGTGAGCATTTCTGAATAGCAGTGACGCAAGCTTCACTAAATTACCTGTATTCATGTTTTATTGAGCATTGCCCACAAGAAAGATCACTACATTTTCCAAATGAGAATCATTCAAACTAAATGATCAATTATAATGCTCTAATTAATTCAAACTGTTGAATTTTTGTGTTAGTTACAAAATAATTTTTATGTTTTGTACATTACAAAGGGATAAAGATTCAAAAAATTTTTGTATCTGCATTTGAATCATAATACCAAAATGGACTTTAATTCAAAAATTTAACTAAAATGTTATATAATGCATGAGAGACAAGGGGAAATACACCTATAGAACGAATAAATTCACGCCTAATTTCAAAGGTGGATTAAATAATGGATTGAGATTAGAATGGAGTATCGATTAGTAGATGAAACACAACATTTTTTAAAACACATTACGATTGACATGATTTTTTTGCAGTATTTTATAAAAATGTATTTATTTCACGAGAAAAGTAACATTAGCTCAAAAGGATGTTAACATGTTAAAAAAAATAAAAAGAATATATTCCATCTATATTCAATGCGTTGCCCAAAATCAGAAGTTATGTACAGCATTCGAAATATTATATATAAAATTTCATTTTAATAGAATATTTAAATTGGCAATTAAGATAACAATTTACAAAATTTTAATATATATGTATGCATACATAAAATGAATAAATTAACCATGGTTCTTAACTTATTTCATTACTAGTGTTGTAGGTGCCAAGTTTTCACTATGCTATATATAAAATCTGTTTTTATTGATCTTTGCACGGAGAAAAAGGAATCTTTTTTTTTATATTAAATAAGTTGAAATTTATTTATTTTATTAGTAAAGATATCTTATACTCGATTTAAATTAATTACGAAAAATTATTCTTTCTTTCTTTTTATGTATAATTATCCGCACTTCACTCACAATACTTATTTTTCCATGAAAATACCTGCAAATTATTACAATACAAATTATTATAATAATAATATTGATTGATAAATATGCAAATATGAAAAATATTGTTTTGCTTATTTTTATATGAAGATTATTAAAAGACATGGATACTTTTCATAATTTGTAGGTAGAAGAACTTCATTTTATTTGCGCATAAATTTACAGTGTTCATTTTCTTTATGCACCGAATTTCTTACAATTTCATAATAAATGCACATTCTGTGTTTAATATATTATACCATAGTGTTTGTGCCAATAATATGTGTTCAAATTGAATTAATAACAATTTTTCAATTTTTAATTTTATTGAAACAAATTTTTCTAAATTTTAGACCTTATTCATTAGATAAATTTTGCTTTCAAACGTGCACAATGTGAATAGTAATGAATTAACTGTGTTCTAACTCAACCTTTCGAAACAGACTAGAGCCACGGTCACACTCAAAGTAAAACCATAATGGTCAATGTTATCATTAAATAAAAACATTATATAATAATACATTGTTACTTTTAGTGATTATAATATTAGAAGCTATTAGTCTGAAATACAAGTAGGAAGTTAAAAGGAAATATTAATTTTCACTTGAACGTATCTTTGGAGTTTTGCCAAGCAACTTTCATAGCCAAAATCAAAGTTTTTTTGACGGGTGACTAGAAACATTGATAATTGTTCAAATGATTGTTATAGATGTAAGTTTTTGTGCATGTACAATCAAATTTTTATTATTTTGGTATATAATACATATATTAAAATATTTTATAATATAAAAAAATATATAATAGACAAAAATTTATAACGCTACAGAATACGAGAGAAAATGGAAAGGAGAAAGGAAAGTAAAAAACTAAAGTATGATTTCCTGTAGGAGAAGTTCAAACAGACATTGACATGTCTGAGAAAATGTCTGAGAGTATAATACGATAAAAAAATATTTTAAAGTATATATTAATTTTCCTGATAACTACACTGAAGAAAAAGTAGCTTGAATTAAGTATATTTCACTTGAATGAAGTAATCTAAAAATAGTTAAATTAAGTTTTTATATACTTGAAAATTTATTTAAAAAAACTCTATTTGAGATCTATTTAACATTTCTATGTATGTTTTTGTCCATACATAGCATGGACAGCACTCACTTCGCTCGTGCTGTCGGTCCTGCTCACTCGGTAGGAGATGCATCTGCCACCTTGTCATTATTCAAGTAATAACTATTTTTGAATTTTTCTATGAAATTTTCTACATTTTGAGATATCTAATCAAACAAATGTTAGATTAATGTTAATTAATGTGTTTCCAACAGTTCTCATACGATATCAATGGAAAGTTGAGTGAAACAAAATTGCGTAATAATAAAGGAAATATACATGATTCAAGTACATGTCATGCAAGTATATTATAAACCAAAAGGCCGATGTTTGACAGCAGTTGGCTTACAAAAAAAAAAGTTTCTAGTAAGCCAACAAAATTCGTAAAAAAAAATTGGCGAAAAACTTGTTATGTTATTCACTTGGCTGGGAATTGGTGAAAATCAATTCGATTT